>PVIH01008649.1:0-80493 GCA_004025045.1 Sigmodon hispidus
AAAAAAAAAAAAAAAAGAAACACAGCTCCAGGCTACTTAATACTGCTCCCCAGATTTGGGGAAGTGTCATGGGCCACCTCGTTCTGCAAGGTGCACGAAACACCTGATCCTTCTCTTTGCAGTTTATTCGGTCTCTCACTCACTCACTCACTCTCTCACTGGGGGGGAGGGGGGGGAGAGTCCGTAGAGTCCGTTAGTTCGGGATTGCTTCCAATCCCGGTAAGCCACTGGAAGCAAGCCACCATCCTCGCCTACTGCCAATAAGGAGTTGTTTACTCCTGAGAGCACTCACCTTCAGAAAAGGTGGAAGGCGGAAACCAGCACCACCTTTAGGGCATGATACAAAGCAGCTCCCTACAGGGAAGTAAGCCTGACTCATTGTTACCTGCCACGTATTAGAAAGCTGAGTGGGGTGAAGCCAGTAGCCAAAGCTACCAATTTGTGCAGCTTAGCAATTTAAAAACACACTTGGGGGGCTGGAGAGATGGCTCAGTGGTTAAGAGCACCATCTGCTCTTCCAGAGGACCCGGGTTCCATTCCCAGCACCCACATGGCAGCTAACAACTGTCTGTAGTTCCAGTTCCAGGCAAACACCAAGGCAAATAAATAAATAATAAATAAATAAAGTTAAAATTTTTCAAAAAAAACCCCCACTTGGTTAGGAAAAGGGTTTCAGATACATAATAAAACAGATTCAGATAGGAAAAAACTTCTAAATAGATTATAATGTATATGAAAATATATGTAGGCTTGGAAGAGAGGAACAGACATATAGACAGTTATATAAATAATAGGTTAAAAAAGTTTTTAAAGAGACAGTAAAATATTTTAAAAGCCATATGAAGATGGAAAATATGCAGCAAGTCTAGATATGCATATTATTGTGTTGTCTTTGGAATTTTTAACTGCTATGAGACATTTGTAAAGGATGCTAAATTAAACCAACGTATGTATTTTAAAAGTTTCTTAATGTCAAAATTTGCATCTAAGGCTACGTTGCTTTGCAAAAGAGTTCTGCTTTTGTTCCCACAGAAAATGAGAACCTGTGGATTGCTTCCAGGTTAATATGGTTTGATGGACCAAGATCTCCTGAAAGATTTGCAATGACAGCCATGACCCAGATGATCCAACATCCACATCAGTTTCAAGGCAACAGGCTGAGATGATGCAGCCTTATAGACTACTACAGCCAAGATTTAACCATAATTCTAAAATATTTCAGGATTCTCATGAGATTTCCAATGCCTTCAAGCAGCAGGAAGTAGTATAGAAAACTATGCCCAAATTCCCAAAATATTGTTTATAAATGTTTGTTCTTATTTAAAGGGGGTTGTTTGTAAATGCAATCTCTTTTTAAAGAAAAATGGAGGATATGATATAGAAATGATAAAAACCATAGAATATTGAATCATTGATTCAAAAAACATTTGTTAATTTCAAAATACTTTACATTGATATGAATTTAAAAATACATCAATATTTTGCATTGAATGATACAAATGTAAGGCTAATTTTGTTATGCTGTATGTACATTTTTACTCTTATTTAAGGTATTATGTGTATGCACCTCATTTAAAATTGTAATGTATAAATAAATATAGATTAGTCATCTATGATAATCAAAAGTATAGTCATGTTAATTAGGTTTTTAGTTATACAAAAATATATTTTAGATAGGTAATTTTTAAACACTTCTAAGACTTACAGAATATGGTAGTTAAAATGTTTTAAACTTACACTTTTCTGGACAGTGAGACATATCTGCTCCTGGCAACACCAATTTACTTCAAGAGGATGATGGGCATCGAAGACATTCCATATGGAATTTACTTTCTTTGTGAAAAGTTAGCCACTGGGCAAGAAATAGCTCTTGCCTCAACTACTTGACAGTGTACATATAAACTGGACATGCAGGACCCATAGGAAAGTGACCTCTGAACTTTGTCAAATCAAGGCGAGATGGTCCTTCAGGTTTCTGCTTTACAGAAGAGACTGCCAGACATTCTTCAAGATACAGGGAGAAGTGACTGAATTTTGCCATAATGGTGGAGCAGTCCTTCAAATTTCCTACTTCAAACTACCCACAGGCAAGAGACTCTAGGCTTGTAGGCTGAAGATCAATGCCCCAATGTTGCAGAGGAACTTTGGGTAACTGTCCAGGGAGCCAGATGTCTCTGTCATTTTTAGAATTTTGGAAGTTGCTTACAATGCACTTCCTGATAACTCAGACAATATTGTATCTTCCTGGGGTCTTTGATGGAGTTGAAGACTAGATAGTTATAGTTTTACTTAGGTATGATAAAAGATAAATATAAAACTTTAGCTCACAAAGATAGGATAGATGATAGAGAATTTTTAAAAATGTTTTGCCAAATACAGATAGACTAGATATTGTAACTATAATTCTTTCTTGATAATTGTTTTGTTACATGTTATTTTACTGTGGTAAAACGAAAACTTTTCTTTTTGACTAGCCAGAAAAGGGGAAGAAGTACTGTAAAATGGTCTTTTTGTTTTTTTTTGTTTTTTTTTTTTTTTTCAAAACTTTATTTATTTATTTATTTATTTGCCTTGGTGTTTGCCTGGAACTGGAACTACAGACAGTTGTTAGCTGCCATGTGGGTGCTGGGGATCGAACCCGGGTCCTCTGGAAGAGCAGACGGTGCTCTTAACCGCTGAGCCATCTCTCCAGTCCCAAAATGGTCTTTTTGTATGCTGTGAATGTGTTGCTATCATTGGTTAATAAAGAAAATATTCTGGCATATGGCAAGACAGCCAGGCAGGAAATATAAGAGAGATAGACGGAGAAAGGCAGGGTGGGAGCAGACACTGAGTGCTGCTGGGGGACCAAGATGCAGTGGACCACAGGTAAAACCATTAGATGTTTAGATATATAGAAATGGGTTAATTTAAGATGAAAAAACTAATCAGTAACAAGCCTGAGCCATAGACGAAAGAGTTTATAATTAATAGAAGCCTTTGAGTAATTATTTTAAAGTGGTTGTGGGTCTGTGAGTGGGAGAGATTGATCTGGACCGTGGGGCTAGGCTGGGTGGAGAAACTTCCTTTTGGAAGGCTGTCTGTTATAGAAGAGAGAATGAGGGCTGCCAGTGTTAGGTTGCACAGTGCAGATCTTACCATTAAAGAAATTATTTCTCTTTGAATAGGTAGTACAAAAGGAAAAAAAAAACCAGCAGTTGAGAATTGGAAATACCAGAAGTATTCTGTATTTTTTATAACTTATTTTTATTATTTTTACTTGTGTGTAGGTATGTGCTGTTTAGTTTTATGTCAACATGTCACAGCTAGAATCATTAAAGAGGAAGGAGCCTCAGTTGAGAAAAACGCTTCTATAAGATCAGGCTGAAGACAGGCCTGTAGAGCATTTTCTTAATTGCTGGTCATGCCATCCTTGGGTTTCTGGTCCTGAGTTCTACAAGAAAGCAGGTGGAGCAAGCCAGTCAGCTGCACTTTCCCATAGCATCTGCATTTGCTCCTCCTCCATGTTACTGCTCTGCTTGAATTTCTGTCTTGACTTTCTTCAGTGACAGACAGAGTGATATACAAGCATAAACCAAATAACCCCTTTTCTTGCCAAGTTGTTTTTGGTCATGGTGTCTAATCATAGTAATAGTAACCTAACTAAGACAGTGTATGTATGTGTGGATATGTGCTTATGAGTGCAGGGGCCTGTGTAGGCCAGAGGTGCCCAATTTTTCTGGAGCCGGTTTTACAGGTATTTGTAAGCTGTTCTCTGCAGTAGCAATTCATGCTCTTGACCACTGAGCCATCTCTCCAGCCCAGTATTCTGCATTATTATAGTCTGTGTGGTGAAGGGTAAACATAGGCCCTTAATGAGTATGTTCTATTTTGCTTTGTGCCATGAACTGTTGTGATACAAGTTTTGTGTACTTAGAGAGGAATGCTAGTATCTTAGGGTTTCTATTGCAAAGACACCACAGTAACATTTATAAAGAAAAATGTTTAATTGTGGCTGTTTTATGGTTTCAGAGGTTTAATCCATAATTATTATGGCGGGAAGCATGATGGCTTGCAGGCAGACATGGTGCTAGAGAAGGAGCTAAAAGTTTTACATCTGGATCCACAGGAAGAGAGTGAGACTCTAAGCTTGGCTTGAGTATCCACAACCTCAACCCCAACCCCAGTGACTTACTTCTCCAGCAAAGCTATACCTACTCCAACAAGGCCATACTGGCTAATAGTGCAACTCCCAGATGACTAAGCATTCACATCTATGAGTCTGTGGGGCATTCTTGTTCAAACCACCACAACTGGTAAATGGAGATTTGTTGTATAAACTGAGTTTGGTTATACTAAAGTATCTTAGGTTAATTTCTTTAGAATTAAGCTATTGTTATAATTAGATGATGATAAAGGATGACTTTGATGTTTAAGGATCGTTAGCTACTATAATGTGGCCCAGGTTGAGTACACAAGGAGACAATAGATAGTGTGCCTAACTGGAAATGTCACACATAGTACTGTGTTTGTCAGTTATATATTTATCGTAGTTTCTGAAGAGAACAGTATTATAGAGTAGGAACTGATTGAGAAACATGGACTTTCCAAGATTATAATTTCATTTTTGATGTTTTCTTTTTAGCCTGAAAAATATAGTTGAATAATATTTTTCTCTATTAAAACATTTTCTTAGTTTATCAAAAACATGATGACTCAAAATCCTATGTATTGTTCAGAAATAATTTTCTAAAGGAATGACTTAAGTACAGTTTAAAAACTACTGTTATTTGGTGTTTTGTAAGAAACATACATTTTAGTGTGCTGGACTATTTTGAAGTATATATTAAAATTTTCTAGCAATGTATTTTTTTATTTTTAAAAGAATTTATTTTGTGTGTGTGTGTGTGTGTGTGTGTGTGTGTGTGTGTGTGTGTGTTTTGCTTGCATGTGTATGTGTGTAACGTGTGTGCCTGGTGCTCACAGAGGTCAGAGGAGGGTTGTTAGACCTCTGGAACAAATTGCAGAGAATTACGATTTGCCATGTGGGTTCAGGGAATGGAACCCAGGTCCTATGTAGGTTAATGTGCTCTTAACCTTTGAGCCATTTCTCCAAACCTTATCAAAATTTTAAAAATCTCATATAATGTTCTTAGAAATCCAGATTTTTTCCTTTTCTCTTTTTGACTTTTAGGTTAGGAAGTATCAGAACTTAGAGATTGTGTCATTTTAATTCAGAAACTTGGTTCTGTTTAAACCTTGAGTTGTTATATAAGTCTCATTTTTTCATGCAGGCAGTCACAAATAATTTTTATGACATGTTTATATGCTAAAAGGCTCATACGTGTACAGATTTGTAACATGTTTTCGCTTAATTTATCTAATATGTCTTAGGTTTAGAGAGTACCTTTATTATAATATTCATGTGACATTACAAATGAAGTTGTTTGATTTACCATTAAAGGAAATTTATTCTGTATAATTAAATAAAATTCATTGAAGGTATGAAACAATGTTTAATTACTAGATAGTAAATTAATTTATAATTATTGTCTAGTGAATAAAAAGTAAAGTATTACAATAAATGTCTGGAAGACATTTGATAGAAATTCCTTTTGTTTGAAATTATGTTTAGAAAAAAGGCATAAATACTTAAAACAACTTATGTCTAAACAAATGTTGACATTTTAGAATCCTTTTTAAAAACAATTTTGATTTAAAAGTTTGCATCTTTATCACAGAAATGAAAACAATTGTATTCTTGGTCTAACATTTTGGGTTTCTTTGCATGCTGAAAGGTTGGTAATTAATTGAAGATAAAGGACTTAATATGAAGTTTTTTTTTTTTAATAGGAAAAGTGGGTCCCACTGAAAAATAATTATATGCTGATTACAGTGTACATGCTACTTGATGAATAAAGAAGTATGGGAATTTCATGTTTCTTGTATAAAGAGGTATTGAAAATATTTTTGGTGTGCATGTGAAAGATTGTGGGGGGAAGAGGGAAGCAGAGAGAGACAGAGAAACAGAAACAGAGCAAGGGAGCACATGAGTAATGTGTGCGTGTGTGTGTGTGTGTGTGTGTGTGTGTGTGTGTGTGTATAACACTGTATATCTATCTTCTGTTTTTCACCACCTTACTATTTTTGTAGTTCTGGAGATTCACTTGGCTAATGCACACAAGGCAAGCACTGCACCACTGAGCTCTGTATCTGTCCCTTTTACTAGTCTTTGAGACCTTTGAGCCTTTAGTCTCTCACTGCATCCAGAGCACATCATATGGCTAGACTGGCTATTCAGCAAGTCTCAAGAATCTGCCACTCTGGTACTGGGATCCGAATTCAGGTTCTCATGTTTGTACAGCATGCAGTTTTCCTGAGCCATCTCCATAGCCCCTAGATTATCTGTCAGACAATCATCTTTTGTATTATTTTCTTGTGTGTGTGTGTGTGTGTGTGTGTGTGTGTATACATATACAAGTCAAGAAAAATGACTTGTCTTCTTTGATAATCTTCATTTAATTTTAAGTATTTTTGTGTATTGTTATATGTCTGCTTAGTAAAAAGTGGTTCCCTACTAAATTGATTTAACGCAGAATTCAAGGACGAATATACAGAAATAAACAGATATTAGTAGATTCTCAGGAGGGGAAGTAAGGTGATGAGGGTGTATCACTGGGAGTTGGAGGAAGAGAGTTGATTTCTAAGGCCTTGGCTCAGGGTGGTTTATCCTGTCTGTCTTTGGTTATGCTTGTACTTATTCAGCACATAGTTTTAGGAATCTACTGTATATGCCACATTCAACAATGAACAGAGCAGACTCAGTTACTGCATATGGTAACCATGGGAAAGTAAAAGCAATGTAAGCATACGGTGATAAATGAGGATACTGGCAAGAGAGTCTTTGAAATGTTGAACCTTGAAGTTCAGCCTACAAAGCAAAATGCTGTAGAAATGGGCAAAAAGGAAAAGTAGGATAATCAACAATTGGAAACTGGTAATGACAGTAATGACAAAGAACCGTAGATGCAGTCAGCATAACCAACTTTAAAGCTAGAGGGTTTAGAGAACAAAATAGGTCATTTTTTTGCATTTCCTATTCAAAAGACAACTTGGAAAGGGTGGGTAGTTCTATAATGCCTAAAGTAGAGTTGACCTGAATGTTGACCGATGTGGAAGTGCTTATTAAAAATAGTGTGAGGTAGATTCTCCATGTGTGTTTTGAGATGACTCATGTTATATAGTTTATGGGATAAAAAGAGTGTTGGATTCCATGTATCCATGTGCAGTGAAAGGTTAGCTGTGCTTTGGGAATCAGTGGTTTTTATGTGAATCAGCTTGCAGTTACCTGGAAAATTTTATAAGCCACCAGTGTCCTTTACTGTGCTGCATGTTGGAAATTGTAATGCCATGTTCTCTCCTCAGATCTTCTGTTGTAATTTGTAGGTGGCATAGCCTGGTAGTAAAATGTCAAAATTTCTTCCAGGAATAATTTATATTGACCAATCCCCCTCCTGAAGTATTTTTTAATGAACAAGAATTATCTGGGAACAGGAATATTATCAGTATATATGTGGGCTAGCGTGCGGGTGTGCTTGTGTGTTTCTTTGTATTTGTAGGAAACTGCTCATGGCCTGTGACTTAAAGTTGGAATGATAATGATAAATGCAAAGTATGGTAATACCAGCAAATAAAAAATAAGCACTTTGCAGGAAAGTTTCAGAGGAAGCAGTGTTTCCTTATGCAAGATAGTGAAATTCTTGGTAATCTGGGAATGTTTGTACTGTGGAGCAGAGTGAGCCTAAAGGGAAGTCTTCGGAAGGAGGAGAAGTGGGAATTGGATGAGGAGCAAGGACTGTGGTTAGAGTAGGGCAGGAGTGATAACAGTAAAGTGACAGCCTGTGCTGACAGATCTCACACTGTGTGCACCATGCCTTAGTGGAGTGTCACTGGATATTGGATGAATAGTCCTCAGGTGCCAATTTAATTTGATGTAGTGAAGATCTTAGGACGCTCTAGCCTTCTGTCCTCTTTAAAGGGTGTGGATTGATTCTGTGGGGTGCAAGGAGAAACCCAAGGTCTGGGCTGTTGCCCCACAGCTTCCTCGGTCAGTGTATTGGTGAGTGTATCAGCTGAGTTGGGCCTGGCACAACACTCTTCACCCATTCTTGTGCACTGGTGCCTAGCAGTGAACTGCAAAGGCAGGGTATGATTTGCTTTTATATTTCCTGCTTTCCAAGAGTAATTTAAGTTGCTCAGTCCCAGATTTGATAGATTTTACTCCTTTCAAATAGTATGGATTTAAGACATAATGAAAAACAATCTTATCTAGGCAAACTTCTTTTATTTCTGCATTAGGATTTTATGCATGGTGATTTGGAATAAAATTTATAAAGAAACTACCTTAGTCTAAAGCGATATGGGACTGGAAATTTGTGATTGGTACTGATTGGTATTGGTAAAAGAAAAAAACTTATTTGGCGGTCTCTTATGTGATTGGGACTGTCTTGGAACTGTGTGGAACCCTGAGTGGTTTGAAATTTGATAGTGTTCTGAAGTGCTTGGGTTACAGGCATGCACCACCAAACCAGTCAACCAACCCATTTTACTAATTTAACATGTAATTTGATTTTATTTTTTGTATCATTGAACTTGAAAATATGAGACAGCAGACATGACTGTCAGTATATTGTTTCAGTTTCCTTTAAAAATGAAAACTTTTGGAAGTCCAATACTTTCACTCTTTAAGAATGGCCATAAGTAAATATGATGGATATCAATTTGATTTTCAATAAGGATTCCAATCAAAGTATTTTCATACAGTTTTAGTGTTTTTAGTCAGAATAAGGTGAACTGCAAAACAGTAATTGTGGCAATAGCTTATAGGAGAAATAAGAAAATAATACTCTGTGAAAATACAACTTGCTCATAATTATAGTGTCACCATGCTAACTAGTAATTAAAACCCATTTCCTAAGCAAAGTGAATGTCATGACTGAACTTTTTATACTTAAAAACTTTTATTACATTTATCTTGTATGTGTGCACATGCTATAACATGTTAGAGGGAAGAGGAACTTGATAGTCCGTTTTCTTATTCTACAGTGGAGGTTTAGGAAGCAAACTCAGGTTGGAAACTCAGCAAGTGCTTTAATTTACTGAAACATTGCACTGGCCCTATTTTGTTTAACTAGATAAGCTTATATATAGTTATGTAATTTCAACATATTTAAGTTATGAAACTCAGAATAACCTGTTGAGGCTGTAACATCAAGTAGATGAAACGTGATGGGCTAAGGAGTTTAGCCCGTGTCAAAAGTAGACTGTTAAAGACAGGTTGTGACTTTTTTTGTAGTATGTTTTATATTCATAGTTTTAGAAATGCTTACTTGCAGATGAAAACTACGAAACAGTTAGGCTATTTTCCTTTGCTTTTTGATACCTTTCATTTTTCTGACACACAGATGGATTTGGATTTTCTTCACCTTTTAAAAACCTAGTCCTTATTTGTTAGAGAACTCTGGGATGTATTGTGCAGTTTTAGGCTTATAGCTACAGATTCAGAATATTTGTAGGAGTAGTAATTAAGAATTTTCTTTGGATGTAACAGGTGAGTGACATCGTAATGTTATACTATATGCTATGATTTTATGGTAACAGGCCATCATTGGCAATGTGCTATAGACTGTATGTACCCTTAGGAAAGCAAGATGGCAAGGCTCTTTTATTCTTTGGTCTATCTGAGCTTTAGTTGCAGATTTATAGTTCTGTTAGGATAAGTGTTAAGTATCATCCAAACATAGCTTGTCAGTAATCAGAGAGTCTGAACCCCTCAAAGACTGTAAAACATTGGTACTGGATAAAGACTTTGTGAGTATTTTAATCTAACCATTCCTTTAGATTCTCTATTTTAAAATAACTTTTTATTTATTTTTAGTCATGGCTAAATTATCTAATTTTTATCTTTGTATATAGTTTACTGATAGAGACCAATTTGAACACACTATTTGTATTATTTTTTCTAAATGGATTATTTATGGTTAAATAGTTTATATTATGTGATCTAGTTAATAAAAGTATATAGAAATAAAGGAAAGGGGAAATGGATTTATACTGCATCATTTCTGTGTTATATTTGAGAATCGGAGTAATTTGTTTCTGAAAAAAAAAAATAGTTAAAAGGTATCTTACCAAAAAGAAAGGTATTCACCACTTAGGAGCTTCTTGCTGTGCTCACTGAAAACTGTAGGGTCTTTATTTATAAGACATAGGAAAGAATTGGAACAGACAGTTTAAATAGGTATACACATGTTTTTGTGGTACTGAGTAAAGAATATGGAAGTTTTCTCACTTTGTTCTTAAAAATTAAAGATCATAAGACAAATTTGTTAAATGCATTTAGCTTTAAATGTTTTAAAAAACGTTTGAGATCATAATATAATTATATTCTTCCCCTTTGACAGTGAAGAGGGGAGATTCCAGGAGAAACTAAGGGTAAAACATGGTCAAGCTTTGCTAACTGGTCAAGTTTAACACAGTTCTAACATGTTTCTTTTAGGAATTGGATAGACATAATCCCTTCTTCTGAAGATGGGAATAAAGGAGATATCTGGTGAATGCCATGAATTTAATTTTGCACACAATGGTTTATATCTTAGGTAAAGGTAAATGTCTTGTTTCTTTAATGAAACAGTTTTTATTTTTGCAGCATGACTGCTGCTCCTGAGACTGATGCAGGAAGCTAACTTGAGGCTAGGAATTCAAGACCAGAGTGGGTAACCTAGTGAGAGACCATTTTTCAAACCAAATTAGACTCAGTCATGTAGTCATGACACCACATGTCATGACTACTACAGATCATGCTCATGCTCTTGGGGGATCCTGGGTTCACTGATCCCAGCTTTTCTTTTCTTTCTTTTTTTCCCTTTCTAACTCCCTTCCTCCCTCTCACTCTTCCTCCCTCCCTCCTTTTTTGAGAAAAGCCAGAAACACAAATTGTAATGGCTTTTAAATGTTTATTTTGATATTACAATATATAAGAGAAGAAAACCATATATATTTGAAAAATGGACCAACTTTCTGATCCCTTTCTCAGTTTTTAAGTTCTTTGCAATAAACACAAGTTAGCATCATCTACTATGATTTTTTGAAATACAGTTTTCAAAAAATATAGCAATTTGTTTTTTAATTTTTTATTTATTCTTTGATATGTTTCAGTCGCACCACCCCAGTTCTCCTTCACACTCCCTCAGACACTCCAACACTACTTCGTCTCACCTTCATAGTGTCTCTTCCTTTCTCTTCTGTCACCCATCAGGCCAGCCTGATGTGATACTGCTGCCTGGACTGGCTGGCTTGATCTTGGGCAGGAACAATACCTGCAGGAAGTTTCACAGTACTCCTCCCATCTTCGGGCTCTTAGGGAACTTTTGCCCCTTTCTGTGATGTTTCTGAGCTTTGGTTGGGTGCATTGGGTGTTGGTATTTCTATCCCTTTTAGGGCTGAGGCCTGAACATTAACTTCCTGTCAGCACTCTGACCACTCTTAAGTCACTGCTCCAACTGTTGTCCGCTGCACAAAGAAGCTTCTCCAACCAAGACTGGGAGCAGAATCACTCTGTGTATTAAGTGTTTAGAAGGCAGTTTGACAACATGTTAATTTAGCAAAATAAAACTAGTATGATTTTATTTATTATTTATTTTTTAAACTGCAAAATTGTCTTATGTGTTGTTTTCAGCTTTACTTTTGGTACTGGAGATTGCGTCTGTGGCCTTTTCTTCTATGTACTAGGTACTCAGAAATCTGCCTGCCTCTTTCTCCTAAGTACTGAGACTAAAGGTGTGTACCACTATGCCCAGCAGTTGTGAATTTAGAATTACCTTTTTGTTAGTTGAATAGCTTCATGTATGTTGTACCACTATTAACTAATCATAGGGAATGTCTGACCCAAATTGAGTTTTTTGGGCTGTAAAGATGCAGCATGTTTAGTAGTTGTTTGTTCCCTGCAGTGATTACTTAAGAAAAGTGTACTTGACTGTCCAAATGAGTTTTGTGATTGTTGTGTCTTAAAAATATTTTAGTGACATATTTGAAACATAAAAGTAGGATCATAATGTACCAAGCACCTTGTGCTCATGTCAGCACTTGCCAGCCCACGGCCTCTTATAGCTACATCATTTTACTTTGTCTCCAGTAAGAACCTTGAAGGCTATCTTGAAGAAAATGCCAGGTATTTGATTTCATCTTGAAAATACATTTAAAAATTCTTTTTGCTAAAACAACTATAATATCATTTATACCAACTAAAAATAAATAGTAATTTATTAATATTGTTCTAACAATGCCTAAAACTCAATATTCACTTTTCTTTATCCTCTTTCCTTTTTCCACTTTATTTGTTTAAAGTCAGTTTGGGTGATTTTAACATGTTGCTGTGTTGCTCTCCAGATTGCTTTCTGGTCTTACTCCACTGTCATTTTTCTTTCCCTTGAACTTCAGTTGTTGAAGAAACTTCTAATTTTTGTCCTTTGGTGTTTCCCAGTCTGAATTTTTTTGAATTCATCTCCATGGCATTTGTAACATTTTCTCAGTTTCTTGCATTTTTAAAGCAAGGTTTCAAATTTGATAAAAGAGGATAAATGATTGCAATTTGTTAATAAGCAAAATCTGTGCATAATTATCATGAGACAGAATGAGGACTCTGAGGTGGGTCACCAGCTGCTCCCCACTGCCACTCTGCTTGTTCCTAGTCCAAAAGGACCTCAAATCTCTAGGCTCTGTCTTATTTTGGAGTCTTGTACATTCCCAATAAAAACCCCACTCCATGGACCAAAACACTTCTTTCAATTGGTTAATGGATGGCAGGATCCATAACACCCTTTCATAGATAGTGTATTTGTATAGCATCTGTTTCTGCTTTTTCTTTCAAGGGTTAACAGCTAGAGTTTTGCTAGACATTCATTAAAAATTACAGTACATTCATCATATGAAACATTTCTTAAAACCCTATATTGTCATTAACACTGGCTTGATGGTTGTTTAATTCTCTCCTGCCTTTAAGAAGAGTGACAGGATTGTTTACCAGTCCAGAAGAAATCACTGGACCTCAAAAGCATTGTCCAGTCACCACAGCCATTGCTGTTATTGGAGTGGGGCCTTCATCTTGTCTCCTGAGTCCTCTCATGTATCTTTGGTAACTTTCTGGTGCTTGACAATTCTAAAAATTATTCTACCCTAGACTCCTTATCAGATGTTCTTTTAAGTAGTTTTGATGTCTTTTATTGGCACTGCCAGCATTACTTTTTACTGAAAGATAAAATTTTTACAGCTCTTTAAAAAAATGTAAGTACTTTGGTTGCCCTTAGGACATTTTCTACTAAAGACCCAACATCAGTTTACCATGCTGTGAGAACACTGGAAGGGCTTTCTCTATGTGTGCATATTCTCATTGAATATAGGGATCATAATTTTGTAAAATAATTGTGCTGTACCGAGGTCCTATTGTTAGAACAGGGTATTTATTTTTGAGATTTGGCCCCTGTATATCACTGTCTGACAGAACCTGTCATTACCTTTAAAGAAGGAACATTTGTAACTTTCTCTTTTTAGATGAGTGATAGCTCTGCATATTTTGTTAGTACATAGTCTTATTTAGAAAAAATAATTAGAATAAGTATGCTGATAGAAAGTTTATTAAATAAATAGAATTTATTATTGTTACTATTGTTATTATTCTGTAATGGATTCTGTTATCTCACATAACTCATACTGGAGATCTGAGTGTCTTATTTCTCAGTATATTTAAACTTTTGCTTTCAGTTTTAAGAGAGCTTTTTATATAAGATATAAAAGTTAACATCAGTGTTAACTCAGAGTTTAAATTTGACCTTAATCTGGCAAAAGGAAATGTTTATAAACACCAACATATTTTCTAGATAGTGGGAGTTCTGTCAGAAGCTTAGCTCTCCTTCTCCAAGTGAGCATATGTTTAGTAGCATGTTGTGGCATAACAGAGAGGTGAGTGCATCACCATCTTATGTGTGTGTTTTGTTTGTTAAGAGTGTTGAAATTTATTCTTTTAAAAATTAGGGGGGGGGGCTGGAGAGATGGCTCGGTGGTTAAGAGCACCGTCTGCTCTTCCAGAGGACCCGGGTTCGATTCCCAGCACCTACATGGCAGCTAACAGCTGTCTGTAGTTCCAGTTCCAGGCAAACACCAAGGCAAATAAATAAAGGTTTTAAAAAAAAAAAAAAAATTAGTGGGGCTGAGACATAGCTCAGCAGTTCAGAGCACTAGTTGCTCTTCCAGAGGACCTAGGTTCAATTTTCAGCACCCACATGGTGGCTCACACTGTCTGTAACTCCAGTTTGAGGGACTCTGACACCCTCATACAGACACACATGCAGGCAAAGCACTGTTGCACATTAAGTAAAGATTAATTATTTTTAAAAATTAAAAGATGTATAATGTACTTATTTTTGTATGCATGTGGATGCTTTGCTTGTGTCCAGGCACCATTTTCATGTTTTGTGTTCAGGGAAGCTAGAAGATGTTAGATTCCCTGGAATTAGTTATAGATGGTTGTGAGTCACTGTGTAGGAGCTGGGAATTGAACCCTTGAACACAGCTCTGGAAGAACCCTTTAGCCTTTAGGCCATCTCCCCAGCCCTCAAATTTATTTATTTTTTTAAAAAATCTTTGAGTGTTAAAATTTATTTTAAAAATGTCTTTATTGACAGTTACGATAGAGAAATCGATTTTTACTACTTTCTTGGTCAGTTTGTTTCCTACCCTACTGTCTGCTAAAGCCACCGTCAGAAATCCAGAAAAGTATAGCAAGCCATTTTTGAATTTTTTTTTGATTTAGAGTATTTATGGTAAGTTTGTCAGGATTGTTTATTTCTATATACTCTATAAGCATTTTATGTAATTTTAATGTTCTTTCTTCATCAGAGAAAGCATTCAGGAACTGTGATTTTCTGATTTAATTATAATATTATACTTGATTTTGGTCCCTAATTTGTTGAGTCCAATGCTTACATTATGGGAACAAAAAGGAAGAATGTAGCCTAACCTAGTTTGTATTCTGAATGCATAATATACATTATGATTTTACTTGCTATAACTTGCACTTTGTACAGGTATTCTAGAATTGCTAGACTCTAACAACATAGAATCTGAGCAGACCAGATGGCTGAGTGGATAAAGGTAATGCTGTACAAACTTGAGTTTATTCCCAGAACTCATGCAAAGGTGGAATATCCCCTCCATAGCAGTCCTCTGGTCCTGTGCATGTACACATCAGATGCACACACAGTAATATAGTAAATGTATTCTTTAAAACCTACTGAATTCATAACAGCTTGTTTTTCCATTTTTTTTTTTTTGTTAGATTTTTGGAGTCCTCATAGCTTGTGAGAGATTTTTTTATTGTTACTGCTATAATAAAAATATTAAGGACTTGGAAGTCATTTACATATATGCAAGACTTAGAAATGTATAAAGGAAGCATCTCTATTACCAAAGAACCAAAATGTATGTATAAAGTATAACTTACTTATTGTTGACTACCCTCCAATTGGGAAAGAGAAAAATCCAAAGGTATTCATACGAAAGCACCTGACTGAAGTATCTGTCTTCACGGTCCTTTGCAACTGCCTACTCCACAGTGGTATTGAAAACTTTGTTCCAAGTCACCATCTTTAGTCATCTTCCAGAGGTACACTAGGTACCTTGAATGAGGAGAGTGAAAGAGAATGTTTGTCCTTCTGTTACTGAGCTTGAAAAGAGAAGGTTGGGCTGTTAACTCAAATTGGTACTAAAAGTCTCTCCTGTGGTTGCTCTAAAAAATCACAACAGTTAGCTAGGTTGTGCCAGAGTTTGTGGAGTGAGCTGGGAGATAGCTACTATTTTTATGTGTTATTTCCTGGGGAGAAGGAGAATGGAGCTGTGAATTGGTTTTGTTTTGGAGGGTGGAGTGTTGGCATGGGTTGTAGTGGCAAGACCACATGATGCTTGAAGCCATATGGTCAAGTGAAGAGGAGTGCTTCCATTTAGGATCTCTTTTCACATTCTTTCCCCCATATTTTGCTTTTTATTTTTCTCTCCTCTAGTCTCTATTTTTTCCTTTTTAGCTAGTAAATGGATTAATATTTAGTAAACTGATTTGTAGATACCAGACTTTGATTACATTGTAATTGTGAGGCTTGGCTCTCTTGTCAAGATAATGTTCAACTGAAATTCTTAGAGAATAGCTTCTAGCTTACTATAGATACAGTTGGAGGAAGACATACAAAGCTTATGATTGTGCCATTTTTAGGGCTGTTTTGTCTGTTGAACTATGTATAATTTAAGGTTGGCATTGAATTTGTATAAACTTTAAGATTCTTGGCTTTATCTATTTGGTTGCCCTCTGCCATGTAATGTATTAAAATGTACTTGGGGGCTGGAGAGAGATCTCAGAAGTTGCGAGTACTAGCTGCTCTTAAAGAGGACCTGGGTTTGATTCCTAGTACCCACGTAGCAGCTCATAACTGTCTGTAGCTCCAGTTTTAGGGGATCTCATACCCTCTTGATCTCTGTGGGCACCAGACTCACATGATATACATGGAGGCAAAATACCCATAAACATAAATAAGTAAGTAGATAGATAGATAAAATGTATTTGGCTTTTGTAGCTCTGAGAGTAGTTTATGCATCTAGTGTGATTCCGCTCAGAGTCCAAGGTACTTGATGTGACATTTTGATACTTGTTCACCTGCTGATCTAATGTAGCTGTGTTCACTTGGCCCTCCTTCCTCCATGCCAGGATGTTCTAGCATGCCAAGCATTTCTGAACAAAGCTGCTTCATTAATTGACTGTGGGATGACTGACTTGAGAGATGATCTCTTCTGAGAATTATGCATTAAAAGAGACTTAGTGACTTTTCTAAAAATACATATTTTCTAGAATCAGTTGTGTGTGGTGAATTTCAAATTTTGAACATAGGTATGCTTTGATAGGCATATTTTAGGTAATATTTTATTACAAAATAAATTATTTTTTTACTTGCTTTATGTTATCAAGAGGAATACATAATACTTTTATTATATTTTCTTTTTCTGAAACTTTGAAAAAATAATTTTTTAAATATTTTAATTTAATAATTAAAAAATCTTTGGACAGTTCATGTACATATATGAGTTCTTTCAGTCTTTTTAACTCATTTCCTTTCTCACTTCCTCCTCTCATCCACTGTTATTAAGGTCCCACCCTACCTTCCAAGATTTCTTTTTTGTGTGTGCCCCACTGAGTTTAGTTAGAGTTGTTTGCAGGTGTGTGAGTGAGAGTTTAATACTTGTGCACAAGCAAAGTGTCAGGCTTTACTACTGAAGAAAACAACACCCCCTCATCTGGCAACTATTATAGCCAACAGATCCTGAGGAGTGGGACTTGTGGGTACCTCCCCTGTTCCTCCATTTATGATAAAATGTTTAGGGGTTCAGTCTTGTGCATATAACCACAGCTGTAGTGAATGCATGAGTGTAATGGCTATGTCATGTCTTTTTGTTACACATTTCTGCCATCCTTATGCTCTTTCATTTTTTTCCCTGCTTACTCTTCCATGATATGTGTATCCCAAGCCTTAGAAGGTATCCCATTTATCTCCAAACAGACATTCTTGGCATTTTGGACAGTTAGGGATTTCTGTATCAGCTACCACTACTGCAGTATCAGGTGTGTGACCTTGTGGATTAAAAAAAAAAAGTCTCATACTGTAATTTTTAATTATATATGTGTTTATATGTACATATATATGCATATCACACTTTTTTTTTTTTTTCTTTTAAATAAGGCTCGGTCTCATGTAGCCAAGCTCTGTCTCAGCCCAGCTATCCCACTTCCTGGTTCAACTTTCCTAGAACTAGGATTAAAAGTGTTTGCCACCTCCTGGCTCTGTCAGACCTTGAACTCACAGAGATCCAAATGGATCTCCTCTTCCGCAGATCTGTTTTTAAAAATACATAAATATTATTCAACAAGTTATTAAGTTCTGAAACTAACAAGCATCAATCTATATACAGAAAGAATAATACTGCTAATAAGATGTCAGATTGCCCTAGAGAAGGTGGGTTCAATAGTGCCTTGTCCATTCTGGTCTCACCTTTCTGGAGAGTTTATCAGAGTTCTAGGGGGATGTTGGTGAACAGAATTTTGGGTGGATCTTAGGAAACAGAATGTTTCATGTTGTGCTGAGACATAGGTGCTAAATGCTGTTGTTGGGTATCAGGTAGTGCTGTGATGTGGTGTGGGTGCTGTATGCTTAGCCTGTTCATGATCAGAGGGACCAGCCTGCTCTTTGCTTTATTTCCAATTGCTGTCCTACTTTGAGTTGAGAAGGAAGAGCAGATGACGACTTCTGTGGGTTAAATAATATTTCCAGCTGATTTGAGGAAGAGAATGGAAAAGCAGAACAGAAAATTAATTAACAGCCTTTCTGCCTCTGCTTAAAGGCCAGGATGCAGAGAAAGGATTTAAAAAAAAAAAAAAAAAAGAGCAATAGTTATACTACTCCTGGAAGCAGAACAGTGATGATGGCAAAAAGACTGATGAATAGCATAGAATAGGATATGAATAAATGAAAACACCTTTTCCCACAGGAAGACTTGGTATCATAACTAAATTCCTCCTCCTAAATAAGTTGTGAAGAAGCTTTCTGATCCTGTGTTCTCTAATCAGTAGTGCTGCTGAGCCTTCACTGTTGCTCTTTTCTCTGGAGGAGCTGTCCTATCTGAGGCACTGTGTGATCGCTTGTCCAGAGTGTACGCATGTGGAGGTGTATAAGCATGAATACAGGGCTTCTTTGACCAGTCTGTGCTTTGTGTCAGCACCTTGAACTGCGCTTATATAGGAAGCAGTCAGTGACTGGTGAATGAATGCATAAACCCTCTTATTCACAGCCCAGAATGTAGATCGTCTGTGCATTGTCTGGTTTTTGTCATTAATTTTGTTTAGTGTAACAACTTGTAATGCTTTCTATCCTTTTTGTTCTTCATTCAGTGTCTAATTGTTTTGTCTTATAAGACGTTCTTCTCTGTGCTTCTTGATAGCAGGAGACAAATGCCATCTTTGTATACATCATAGTACACAGCAAATTGATGGAGAAACTTTTTGAATTGAATATCTTTATTCATTATGACTTAAATTGCTGAAATCTAGTTTGCCTTTAACAAAGGAATACTTTTACTAGATTAAACAAGGTGATTCTTTATGAGTAGTTTCTCTTTTTAAAGGACTGAGACTTTGGGAATGCTTTGTTAAACTTGTGCCATGCTTTGTGGTGCAAATTGGGACTTTCTCAAGGTTATTTTCATAAATTTCTATATAACACTTAGATAAAACAAAAATACCACAATTTCAGTAAGTTAGATTATATTCATTGAAATTTTAATTCAAATGTTTTTCATGATATAATTCTTGAGATTGAATTTTAAGGTATTTTCAATAATAATGACTTTGTTAACTAGTCAGTCATCCTACTCAGACTTTTCTGTATGCTTTTGCAAATATAAACATTCAGTTATTTTATAAATAATTTACTTCGCATGCAACTTTTTTATTCAGTACTTTGTTTAGCTATTTCTTATTGCAACTTTGTATTTTAACTTTTTTTTCCTCAATATTTATTGGTGATCTCTGTAAATCTCTTGTATTGTTTCTTGAAAATAAATGCCCGAGGATATATTACATTTCCAAAAGTAAATATTTTAATACATTCTGAAGTGACATCATAAATGTATAAAAGTAGAAATTTAGAATTAATAGTATTTAAAAGAAATTAAAAAGTACAAGTTTCTTTCTCTAATTCATATGAATAATTCTTTCTTATGTCTTTATTTACGTCTCTCTTTTTTCTTTGCTTTATTTCAGGCCAGTCTATCCATATGGGGATGGGGAAGCCTTGGCATTGTCCTTTTTCTAGTAACCTTTGGACCCTTTGTAATATTTTATTTGGCATTTTATATCCTCTGCTTTGTGGGAGGGTAAGTATGCACAGTGACAATTTTATGATTTATGTGTTATTTTTGTTAAAATTGGAACAAAATGACTGAGAACTTGGAGTATGATTTTTTATGTAAATGCTACTTTTTCAAATTTTGTTTGCCAAAGTTAAACAAAAAATTAAAATTAAGATACCCATTTGTATGTGGTGGTCTTCTTTAAAAATGAAATTTCAGTGGCTAAATATGAAAATGTCTTTCATAATAAAAAATTTGAATATTATGACTGGTTTAAGGTTAGAATTTTATTATCTATTGTGCTACTGTGATCAGCTGCGATAACACATCTAGGTTTACATTATAGGAGGTACTCCTTCTTTGGTTAGATGTCAAATAACAATGGTGCCTTTTGATCAGTGTTTTTACTTTGATCCAGACAGTTCGGAAGGATTTCTTAATAGTGAATTAAATACAGATTTGAGAGACAGAAGGGTGACCATCTGCTCTCTAGAGAGTTACTAGAAGTTTTTTTGACCCTTTTTGAATTTGCTAATTTATCAAGGAATAATCTTCAGAAATGGTTTGTATACTTAGAATTCTATAAAAATGTTAGATAATGATAGCTTACTGGAAGATGTGGTGAGGTTAGTAGAATTTACTTAGCTAATGCTTAGAGTCACAGGCTGGAGTCTGAAATGAATTAGGGTGATTCTATACGTGCCAGCTGAACCTACTGGGAGTCTTAAGGGTTTTTTGTTTTCTTTGTAACTGAGTTGGAGAGGATTAGCTCATCAGACATTCTCAGAATGCTCAGTTTTGGTAAACAAGTTCATAATCTTCTGAATTACATCTTCCCTTTTGTGGCCTCAGTTATGAGGACTAATTGTCCTTTCAATGAAACTTTGTATTATTTAATATATTGTAAATTTAAGCAATAAAATAGATTTTTTTTTTAAAGTCAGGTGATGATATTACGTAAGTTAAAAGTTCTTTACTAGTGTGGCTCTGCTTGCTCTTTGATAAAAGAACTGAACAAGCTTTAAAGTGTTCTGTAGTTTATTCATCTGAAGGGATTATGATGTAGACATTGCTTTTTTATAGTTAAAGCTAATCCTTTATTTACAAATATTAAGAAAAATACTTTTTGGGGAAAAGCACAATATTTTTATTTTTTTCTAAATCATAGGATATTGTCAGTCAGTACTATATTATTTCTGGACATTTTATTATATATATTGAGTTAATTTATCTATTTACACTGGTTTTTCAAGACAAGATTTTACTATGTAATAGCCCTGGCTATCCTGGAACATCCTTTGTGTAGACCAGGCTGGCCTCAAACTCAGAAACCAACTGCCTCTCAATGCTGAGATTAAAGGCTTGAACCACAAGGCCTGGCTGATTGGGTTATTTAGTCATTTGTGGTTCCTGCATTTTGACTCTGAGTCTGACATCTAATGGTTACTCTATCTCTCCAACCAATTGTAGCTCCTAGTTTTACTTAAACATCCATAGTTGTTTGTAATTACAAGTGTTCTTTGAGCTTGCTTTTTTACTAATCATTTGTAGTTCCTGCATTTTGACTCTGAGTCTGACATCTAATGGTTACTCTATCTCTCCAACCAATTGTAGCTCCTAGTTTTACTTAAACATCCATAGTTGTTTGTAATTACAAGTGTTCTTTGAGCTTGCTTTTTTACTTTTCTGACTGTTACATTATAGGCTAAGAACAGTGTTTTAGCAGTCATGCTCTTAAGAATACAAGTTTAGGGTTGTAGAGATGGCTCAGGTTAAGAGCACTGACTATTCTTCCGGAGGTCCTGAGTTCAATTCCCAGGAACCACATGGTGGCTCACAACCATCTATGATGACATCTCGTACCCTCCTCTATATACTGTACACATAATAAATAAATAAATCTAAAAAAGGAATACAAGTTTAAGTATTTACTTTATTTGTAAGTGCTCTTAATCATCAGATTAAACTGAAACGGGACCAGATTGAATTTTAGTAATAATATCTGCCATGCCACATGTAATAATGTACTTTGAATTCTGAAGACACAAACACACACACCTGCACACACATATATAGCACACTCATATACTTACACATGCCACATACACCCTTCACACACATATATACGTGCATAGCCATGCACACACACACTCAAGCATACAAATGCACACACACTGCACTCATACATATATATACAAACACAATACACATACTCATGCACATACATACACACACTTAAACACATGCACATTCACACATGCTCATATACACACATATACACATAGACACAGAGGCTTGTATGTAATCTTTGGTAAATAAATACTTGATTTCTAATGGCTTTTTTAGACATCATCAATGTTATTTTACTCCCTTTCCTTCCCTTCTTCTGTGTTAACCTCCCACCCCTTTGCCCTCTGTTTTGTTTTTGTTTCTTTACATGGTTCTGGCTGGCTTCAGACTTGTAGAGATCTACCTGCTTCTGCTCTTTGAGTGCTGGGATTGAAGGCATACATTACCACAGCTTGGCTGGCGGTTTTTAAAATAAAAATTATTTGAGTAAAGCTTCAAAAACACCAAATAATTCACCAAATATTTCTAGCTATTCAAAATTCCAAAGCCTAACAAAATCGGTCAATTTTGATTTTCCAGATTTCCAATCTTAATTTTTTAGAAATGCTAACTCTTAAAGTCTGAGCAGTATATTCAGTAACAAATATAAAATATAGAAATACTTTGTTTTTTTTTTAAATCTATAATTGTTTCCCCTTCCTCCACCACAGGGGTTTAGTGGTTACTCTCCTGTATGGAAAAACAAACTCAGAAAAATACCTAGAGCAGTGTGAACACTCATTTCTTCCTCCAACATCATCTGGGATTCCTAAGGTAGGTCACATAAAGGAATGTGAAACCTCATAGTACACTTCTTGGCAGCGGTCAGTGTTACTATCTGGATGGTATATTGCTGTCATTTATATCATGGGAATGCTCGATCTTTCTGAGCACGTTTGAGTTCTTAAATATCACCTTGAAAACTTTCTTGGTGTTATATATTAACAAATGGGAGTGCAATTTTGAGGGAAAGCTAGGAATTGGTTAGTGTGTTTTCCTGTCTCAATTTCAAACTTTCATTTATAAAGTTTGTAAGAATGCCAATGAATATTTGATTTGAGAGAAATAAATTGAGTAAGAATCAGAAAAATGAACATTTTTTATTTAATTACTTTGAAAAGCATAGTTTACAATTAGGCTATACAGTGTCCCTAGTTTTAAGAACTCCGTCTTATTTTTATTGTTCTGAATAATGCTTTTTTTAAATTAAAGTATCAGATTTTACAAATAAAGTTGATATTGCATCCTATGGGTACAGAGGCCTCATAGCTACCATACCTTCAAGTTTTGTGTGATGGGGGGGAGGGTCTCATATTTTGTGGAAACTGATGTCAGTAATCTAACCTTAAAGTCACTTAAATATCAAAATGTAGATGAAGAAGTAAGTAATGTACAGTACTAATTTATATTATAGAAATGAAAGAATTCCACTCCATTCTGGGTGTTTTCTTTTGATCAAGTGTATTTTATGAATACATGTTACAACTTTTTATATTATTATTAGTGCATATTAATTATGCACATTAGTGAGTTCACTGTGAAATTTCTTTGCATGCTCTGATCACATCTGTTCTTTGGGCTCCCCCTCCTCCCTCTCTGTCTTCCTCCTTGGAGTCCTACACAGCCCACCCTCATCCTGACAGTTGTTCTGCACTCTTGGTTGTCTTTGCTCCCACATATGAGAGAAAAGATGAGACCTAATTTACTCATCTTTCTGTGCTTGCTTCATTTTGATTAATAATATATTAGTATACATTATCTTCAAGACCTACCCCTTTTTTTTGCAAATAGCCTGCTTTTCTTCTTAATACTTTTTTCATGTCTACACTAGGTTATTCATCTTTAGCGGACTTTATCTTGGATATTGTGAGTAATACTATAGAAAATATGGCTACTCAGGCATCTCTGAATACTGACTTGACTTCCTTAAGATAAATACCATGGAGTGGTACAGCTAGGTGGAATATTTACAACTTGATTAATTACCTAAAATTTATTTTTTTTCTTTTTTTTATAATTTTTATTAATACATATTCTTTGATTTTGTTTACAAGACTCTCTAAGGAATTAGGCCTGCTCTTTTTTAGCTATCTATAGTTTTAATTCATTTGCCAGGTATGTAACAGAGAATAGAAAACATTTTATGAATTAAGATTTTATCTAGTGATAAAGTCAAGATTAGTTATATGTTTATAATCCATTTTTCATAAATGATACACAATAGCTTTGGCTTTTTAAAAATGAAATTTGTAAATATAGTCTATGAAAATACTTGTAATGGTTCATATTATACCTAAAACATGCATATGATATATCCTGGCACCTTAACAATAAGTTTGCATTCTAAGCAGCACATTTTTAAGACATTTCATCAGTTGAGTATCATAGAATGTGTAAAGCAAACCAAGATGGTATAGCCTACAACATACCTAGGGTATGTGATCTTGTCTCTTGTTATGGGCAGCTAACTGCTCAATATTTTAGTGTTTCTGTACTGAATAAATACTCAGACCACTCTAGAGCAATAGTAAGTATTTGCATTATTTAAGAAGTGGAACAGTGAATATGTGATCTGATCTTTTGTGGTGGCACACTCATTTAATTGCCTTAAATCTTGGGAGGCAGAAGCAGGTAGACTTCTGTGTCTGAGGCACAGTTCAGTTTACATGGTGAGTTCTAGGCTAGGCAGAACTATATAGTGAGATCCTGCCTCAAAGAGGGGAAAAAAAGTGGCCTAATAAAAACATTTTAATGTCTGGGTTTTTCCTTGTAAGGTTTTTAGGGGAACATGTTGAAGTCTATAAAGACTTCTGTTAAACCATAAGCTGTAAATTTCTGTGTGTTTTGTTGTTGCCTCCACCCCGATCTCTCATGCCATCTATAGTTTCCTTTTTTTTTGCTTCTCAACTTTATTATAATCTCAGTCCTCCATTGTCTGCCTGGATCATATTATTGACATGTTATTTGTTATATGACTATATATAGATGTTACATTTCTTTAAGAGTCTCCACTTTTTCCTATTCCCAAGTTAATGATCATACTGATGAATACTAAAAAGTAGTGAACTATACTTTCCTTGTTTAAATTTTCTCTAGTTAAAATCAACTTTAAAGTGAATTCATTTGGTCTTTGATATGTTCTTGGTCACTAGAAAAGGAGTGAGAGTAAAGAGAGTAAATTGACAGATCAGAAACATTAACTTCTTAGTTTGGAGGTTTGGTTGAGTAATAGCGATTACTAAAGCTGTTGAATTCATAGAAAAATAGGAATAGATTTTTTTTTCCTCCTGGGTAACTAATTTTGTTACTCTAAAAAATAAAATTTGCTTTATACTTATTTTTAAAAAAATTATTTAGTGGCTGGAGAATAAGGGAGAGTGTAATAAATTAATTTGAAGCAAACTGGAGATATATGCAATCAACAAAATACTTAGTAACATATTATGGTTTTTTTTAAGTGCTTAGAAGAAATGAAACGAGAAGCCAGGACTATTAAGATTGATAGAAGACTGACAGGTGCCAATATAATTGATGAACCTCTCCAGCAAGTGAGTTTCAGTATGTGGTATTTGAATTTCATCTATTGTATCTGAGATATATTTCTTTTGTAAATACTAAGATGCACCTCTTAGTTACTCAATATCCTGAAATTTTATGATGCTATCTTTGAATTTTATGCTTAATAATTTTATTTATTAGGTATAAAATGAGGCAGTTATTTAACATGATAGCCATTATGGGTTAACTGTATTAGAAGGAAGTTTTGCTGACATCTGATATTCTAGTAATTTCATAATATAAAATCTTAATGTATTAATCTTACTGATCAAGCTCAGTGGCTTAGTAAATTAGACATTTGAGTTAGTTTTATTTCTTTAAAGATGCATATCTCAAGTTTGATTAAAGGTGTTAATTAAAATTAGGTAAAGATATACCCCTCTCAATTAAATTCTGATCATGTTTTGATTATGTGATCATTATAAATAATCTATACTTTGAACTTTTAATACTTTATAAATGAACCTGTAGTTAACTTAATGTGACTTGTAGAAATCATCTTAACATTATGGACTAACAATACTGGCTACATCAAAGGTATTAATAGAATTAAGTTAGTTATTGTAATTAGATCACAATGGTTTTGAAGAGGGTATCTTCAAAAACATTTGTTTTCATTAGTGTCTATTGGCATTATTTACATCTCATCCCAATGAACTTAGTTAAACTCAGCATATTACAGCATGAAATATATATTTTCTTTCCAAACTGGCTATCTGAATGTGGGTAGTCATAGATGCTGTTTAGTTTTCTCAAAAATTGGAAGTGTAGGAGTTGTGGTATAAACACATTTTTTTGAGATTAATTTTAGCATGGGGTAGTGATGATAGTATTTACTATCACAATTTATGATGCATAAAAGAATATAAGTTGGCAAGTAATTGTATTGATGTTTTGTTGTTGTTGTTTTTTTTTTTTTTTTTTTTTTTTTTTTTTTTTTTTTTTTTTTTTTTTTTTTTTTTTTTTTTTGCTGCCTTTGTATTTAAATTCTAAAAAGTTTTTTTTTTTTCCCTAATGTTTTGCTATAGGTTATTCAGTTTTCATTGAGGGATTATGTCCAGTACTGGTATTATACACTAAGCGATGATGAGTCATTTCTTCTTGAAATTAGGCAAACTCTTCAAAATGCACTCATTCAGTTTGCTACTAGGTAAGATTACTGCTTATAGTTATACAGAAAAGTTTAGATGCGTCATATATTATTACAATAGGGAACTTTCAAATGAAAGGGGATTTTTAACTAAAAGGTAAATAGAATAGTATACTGTTATTATTATGGGATGCTATCATCACATATTATTTACCTGAACAAATATTTTCATTTTTCTTGGAAAGGTGCACTTAATATTTTGAAGAGATGAAAATTTCTTTGAAATGTTTGCATTGTTACTTTCTCATTAGCAACTTTATATTTTCTCTTTGTCAATAATTGTTATTGTCTGTCATTTGATTATAGTACCTAGTAGAAGTGAGATAGCATTTCTTTTTGATTTTGTCTTGCATTCCTCTGAAAGTTAACATTGAGCATCTTCTCATGTGCTTACTAACCATTTGTATATCACCATTCAGTATCTAGACATACCTTTGCTATGTTTTAATATAAGGATACTTGTAGTTTATTACTGGTTCTACTTTGCCTTTAGCTTTATAAAAATTGAAGATGGATACCGTGGTGTACACTCAGCACTCAGGAGACAGAGGCATGGGGATCTTTGTGAGTTCAAGGCGAGCCTGGTCTATATAGCGAGTTCCAGGACAGCCATGTTGACATAGATAGCCTGTCTTCATTTGGACAGTCATGCTCATTTGTATGTACTTCTCTCATAGTTTTTGTAGTCAAATGGTGTAATTACCTGGCTGTGACAGAGGTGAAGGGCATTCAATATAATACTTTTTGTTTATTTTATTAAAAGTTTACTTAAATAGGAGTAGACATCTTTGTCACTGTTGGAGCATTTAAAAATTTTTACACTTTTTTTTTTTTTTTTTTTTTTTTAATGTGTATGGGTGTTTTGCCTGCACTTATGTATGTGCCTGGTACCTGAGGAGACTGAAAGAGAGCTTCCAGCTCCTTAAAACTGGGTTATAGACAATAGTGAGCTGCTGTGAGGGTTCTGGGAACTGAACCCTGGTCATTTAGAAGAGTAGTCAATGCTCTCAACTGCTGAGCCTTTGTGCATGTTCATCTGAGTACTGTGCTCA
This sequence comes from Sigmodon hispidus, assembly GCA_004025045.1. Classification (NCBI taxonomy): domain Eukaryota; kingdom Metazoa; phylum Chordata; class Mammalia; order Rodentia; family Cricetidae; genus Sigmodon; species Sigmodon hispidus. The sequence continues at coordinate 27,847 of PVIH01008649.1, forward strand.
CTTTTTGTGGAGATTCAAGGCCTTTACAAACCCACATCTTTGGCATCCTTACAATTTGGAACACAGTGTAGAACTGGATTCCTTATGTGATGTTACAATGCATTAAATAGCCATTTTGGTCAACAGGGCTATTGTTTGGTTGGTATAATTATAGGTACAAATTTATAAGTCTTCTTAGAGAAGACAGATCCTGGAATGTGATGTAGTGTGTAGAATTTCATAGCTAATGAGTTGGTCAGTCTTTAATAAAGGATCTGTGTCAGTCTAATATTTTTCTAAAAATAATACATTTTGGTGTTGTTTTATGTTACTAGTAATGAACTGTACATTGCTTAGAATTGACAGAACATTAATTACACCACCCTGATCCAGCTCACAGTATAGTGACAGTCTTTGCCTTTTAAAGGTATTAGCATTAAGTATTTGAGTACAAAAAAAGAGTTTCTCAGTGTCTGTGCTGTTTTAGATTTTAAGGAAGAAAGAGGTATGTGTTCATGTGGCCATTCTTCAAGCACCTGTTAACAGTGTTTTGGCTCTGAGAGAGGAGTCAATAAACCATTATGTATTGATGGTCTGAGCTTATTGCTTAGGCACTGGGGGTACAACTGTAAATAAAGCACAGAGAGATATTAATTAAAGTCTGTTTTCCTGAGGATTTTTTTATTATTATTATTTTAACAATGAAAACTGTAGAGTGTACAATAAGAAAAGTAATGTGTGGTGTTAGCAGAACATTTACTGGAGGGAGCAGTAGAGTGGGTGACGTGTGCCATCTGGGCTCTGTGTGAAGCTGAGTTTGGATTCTTCAGAGGTGTGGGAGAGCAAAGGGAAATACGGAGAGTGACTGGAGATGGACAAGGCAGAGAGATCTGTTTGTTAAGTGGCACCTAGGCGTAGTTAAAGAGTCCATTTCAGTTTGAGAATTGCAATGAAAGTCTGTCAATCTCCAGAACTGACAGAGATGAAAACTGAAACGAATAAAGAAATAGGCCAGGCTTAGGTACTCAAGATTGGAGAGAATATATTTCTATGTGACTATTGGAATAAGGGGTGTGTGTTGGAGAACTTGTAAGGCGTTCATTTTCTATTATTATTTATATATCTGTATATGTAAAGATAACACTGACTAAAGAAGATGAGTAGAAGGGAGCTGTGAGATTATTGATAGGTGTGGGAGACCTAGAAATAGCATTGTTGAGGATTAAGACCATAGCATTAGAGACAGAGATGAGGGCATGCAAACTTACGCTTGGAGAAAGTGATGTGATTTGGCTGTGGTTTTTTGCTGAAATAAAAAATGGCATCATCTTGTTTCAAGGCTAACTAACTTACTTTTGCAGCCATTTGTTCAAATATATACGCAGCTGGGACGTGTGTACTTTTTTCGTTAGGTTAGGGCACATCGTGGGGCTTTTTGTTTGGTGAGATAAAATATACTCTTAAATTCAAGGAGTATTACCTTATAAGTAACAACATGAAAGTGTTAGTCAGATTCCTGTGTAATAACCCACAGAGTTTTTAGCACAGTAGGTATCATGTGGAGGAATATTGTAAACAAAGTGAACAAAGAGCTTTGGCACTGGTTGTAACTTTAGAGCGATTGATATTAGGAATTCTCATAGGTCCTGGGTCCTGAATGTGTAGCTTAATGGCTTTCACTAAAATTCATATCTCACTTAGATATTTATCATGCACCATTTAATAAAGTACTCTATTGTTAAACTGTTTTCTGCTTTTGTTAAAACAGATATTAAACATTTTTAGTATAGTCTCCTTTTTGTAAGTGGAAAACATTAATATTGTTGTCCTTCTTACAATATTATTTGGAGAGTTCTTTGGAGTTCAAATTTCTTTTAGATTTGCATGTAACTGGAAGAAAGTCAAGATAGAGGTAGTGTACTATTTTTTTGCCCTATATCATAGTTCTGTTTTAAAAAATAGAAATTTAGATTAGTTGGAATAGTCTGTATTAAGTATTTGCATTACTTGATGGTTTTATTAATTTTAAATGTCAGATGTCCCAATGAATTGATAGGGGTTTAAAATGCCTTCTAATTTTGGAAATTCAGTAAATTAATAAATAGCATTGTGCTATAAAGTAAAACAGATATAAAATATTATATATTATTTTTTCTCCCAAGCTTATTAGAAGGAATATTTTATGGAATAATTTAGCTAATGGCCTGTAATTTTGGCCCAATTTTGTATTTTACAAAAATGAAAGTTGATCACATCAATTTTTTTTTTAATTTTTATTTTATGTGAATTGATGTTTTGCTTGCATGAATAACTATGTAAGGTTGTCAGATCTTGGAATTACAGACAGTTGTTAGCTGCCATGTGGTTGCTGGGAATCGAACTCAGGTCCTCTGGAAGAACAGTCAGTGCTGACTGAGCCATCTCTCCAGCCCCACATCAATTGGTTTTTAAGGCCAGCATATCACTGTGTAGTCAAGGTTGGTCTATAGTTTAGTGTGTAACCCCAGGCTGGCCTCTGATTTGAGAGCCTTCAGCTTTTTCTTACTTTTTGGTACATGTGTGTCAATATGACTGTTGAATTTATTTATTTTTTAATGGGGAATGGTGGGGTGGACTCTGGTGACTGCTGGATGTAAATTTTGATTTTAGATTTTATAGAGTCCTAATATTGGCACCAGGTTTGTTTGCATGATTAAGCATGTGCTTATATTTTGAGACTGTTGATCCTTTCTCAGCTCCTAAAGACTGGGGACACTGTCCTTATTTTCTTATGCTTGATTTGACCTTCCATGTGTGTAAAACTGTAGCCTACCTTCACAATGAACATCTGTACTTTCTCAGTGCCATTGCTGCTCTTCAGTGCTCCCTCTTAGTGACTGTGTTTGGATGCGGATTTCAGGGAGATTTACTTGTGAGCAGCAGACTGCTTGGTGGAAATCTAGCATCTATAGCAAAGGTAGAGTGTGCATTTTGTCTGTGTCACTCATCCACCGTACTCTCCAATCACTGTTTTTTCTTTTTTCTTTTTATTAAGCCTGATATTTTGCTGCAGTGCAAAGCCTCTGATTAAAAAGAAATAAACAGGACCAGCCATGAAATGAACATGTGTGTCTCAGGGGTCAATGAATGTGTTCTTTCCTGGTCCCATTGCCTTGGGGTTTTCATGGCCTAGCATCTTCAGGGACATATCTTACTTTTGTTTGTCCTAGGTATGCTCCTGAAAGTGTTAACAGAATTATGTGCTGTTTTTATTTGTTTGACTAGTTATTGAAGTTTGTTGCTATTGAGATTGAGTACCAGATGATTTTATAAGATTAATAGTCAACATTTTATATTTTAAAGAGTTCTATACATGCTATACTTACTATCATCTTTTAGTCTATTGGTCTGTATGTCTCATCATTTAGGGGTCATAGTTTTATGTGCTAGTATATACAAGAAGAAATAATTTATCATAGACACATGTTTTCAGAAAATAAGTTGTGTGACTAAAAGAAAGAGTGCAAAATTTAAAATGGATTCAGAAAAAAAAAAACAAGAAATGTCTGAAATATTCTTAAGCAAATAGAAACATTCTAAATCTCTCAAGTATTTTTTAATCTGGGCTGAGAAGTTATATGATGTACCCATGGGCAGGCTTATTTCAGATTTAACTGGAAATATTTACTATATCTATTGTCTTTAAGAATTTAAAATTTATTTTTATGTCTTTGGATTTTAATTAAAATATGTTGTCAGGAGACTAAGTGAAATAAGAGCTGATAGAGTCTTATATAGTAAAATCTAAGATTATAGAAATAACTAAGGAACAAAATCTCCACATGAGCTGGCGGAGGGCGGGGTGCTCTGCCTTTATGAGCATCTGCGGCTCTTCACACCATGGCTAGCAGCATGAGCTGTCTGTAACTCCAGCTTCAAGGAGTCTGAATCATGTCTGTAAGGCACTTGTATAACGATTTAATGTTGTTTTCTATAAGGTCAAAAGAAATAGACTGGCAGCCTTATTTCACCACACGCATTGTAGATGACTTTGGCACTCACCTACGAGTATTCAGAAAGGCTCAACAGAGAGCAACAGAGAAAGATGAACAAGTAAAAGGTACTGGCTTTGTTTCACTTGAAATTTAGGATTTGAACATTTTATCTCTTTGTACATTCTCATTTGTTTCTTCTTGTTCTAGGTACAGCAGAAGATCTGGTAGAAACCTTTTTTGAAGTTGAAGTTGAAATGGAGAAGGACGTTTGCCGGGATCTAGTGTGCATGTCTCCCAAAGACGAAGAAGGTTTTATTTTTAATATAACTCTTTTTAAAAAGTCTCAGGCTAGAGACAAGTTAGCAGAGCAAATCTTAGGTGTCATTCTTGCACAGGACAGTTTGCATAGAGAAGACACAACTTTATTGCAACTCTTACACATAGCTTCTGCATGTTTTTCTCATCCTGATGGTTATCTCTAAACAACTGAACACTTAACATTTTAAGAATTACAGTAATTTCTGTTCTTCAGTTTATTTTTTTGTACCCTAAGAATGTATCTGTTTTCCTAAACTCTTTTCTAGTTATTCAGATAAAATATGTAGATTATTATGTGCTATTTTATTTGTTTGACTAATTACTGCAATAAGTATTTCTTGATGTTAAAATAAAATTTCATTTAATGGGAAATTAGATAAGTTTTAGTTAAAGGTTTTTTTTTGTTTTGGTTTGGTTTTTATTTTTCTTTTTGTGTAGTCTCACAATTAGAACTTTACTACTTGGAAGTAATTTTGACCAATGGGATTAGCTGTTGAATTGTTTTCCAGGAAGTGTTGGTGTAAGAGCAACCACGGGGAAGCACTGGTAGTTCTGGAAGTGATTTTCCTTAGTTTTGAGAATATATTAAATCCTTTTCTTGCCTTTTCTATTATTTTATTCTCCCCCCTTTTTTCTGTTTAATGCTTATTATTAAGTTTAGTTTTCATTGCAAGTTTATTAACATTGTGTGAAATAATAGTTAAATAATAAGTGCATATAATGGTGTGAAGTATTTGCATCTGAGAGTTTCCTTAAATCAGACTAGAAGAGCATATCCCTACATTGTTATTACATGCTGGAATTGTAGAAGTGGTTATCTTTATGTGCACAGATAACTGTGGAGTATGCAAGGATAATACATAAAAGAAGTGAAAGGTACTTTGTGTTTTTAAAACTGTCTTAGAGAAAAACAATTTGGTCATTAAATTTCTCATATGTATACTAAGACTGGTTCAAACTGATGGGAGTTTGATTAATGAATAGTGAAGGCAATTTAGTGACTATTTATGTGCAAGTACTAAAGTAGGAAGATGTTATAAAAGCAAGCCATTTAAAATGTTTCTATTAAGACTAGGTAGAGACTTTAGAATTTCTAATGTTATTGTGGCTACTTTTTCTGTTTTTAGGATTCCTAAGGGATTTGTGTGAGGTTTTATTATATTTATTGCTACCTCCTGGAGATTTCCAGAACAAGATCATGCGATACTTTGTCAGGGTAAGCGTAAATTCATACCAAATAATGACGTAAAGGAACTTAGAGCAGTAGTTCTCAAAATCTTTGGCCTCAAGACCCAGTTAAACTTCAGAATTATTGAAACATTAAGGAGCTTTTTAAAATGTATTTATTCATCTATAATATGTACGTATCACAAAATACAAAAACAAAATACTTAAACAGAAGATCACGTAAGTACATATTCCATTAGCTGATAGATAAGTGACGTCATCTTGTCCCTTTTAAAATCTTACTATATGTTTGTTAGAGAATGAGAATGAAATGTAAAGGTCTTAGTATCATTATAAAATGGGCTTTAACTCAATTTACTTTGAGAAGGACCCTGGGTCTATGACCATATCACTCCAAACACATGTAATCTTATCTGATCTCATAAGCTAAACAGGGTTGGGTCTGGTTATTATCTGAATAGGAGAAATGATCTTGAGGACCTTTTTTGAATTCCCCAGAAGTCACTGGCCAATACTTTGATAACTGCCTTAGAGCTAGGTACTATATTTAAAGCTATATTTGATTATAATACAGATAGACTTTTTTTTAATTGAAAAAAAGCTTCATACAATATGTTTTTATGTTTCCTCTCTGAAATCCTCCCTACCGCCTTACCCATCCAGCTCTGTGTTCCTTTTTTCTTCTCTCTCAAAACAAAACAAAATCCCAAGAAACAGAAAAATTCCACAAAAGGAAAAACTATAGCAAAGTTCATCAAGCTAAAACATGACAAGCAAAACAAAAAGTCCACAAAATACCATTTAGTTTGTTTTGTGTTGGTCAACATCTCCTGGGCACGGGACCTTCCCTGAAGTATGGGTAATATACCCAGCGAGACTCCTTGGGGGAAGACTGATTTTCTGTTTGCCCATGAAATCAGTAACAGATATCCTTTTGGTTAGAGGTGGAACCCTGTGTCCACTTCCCTTTTCAGTGTTCGAACTCTGTCTGTCTTGAACCTGTGTAGGTTTTGTGTATGCTACCAGTCTCTGAGTTCATATCTGAATCTTATTTTGTCTGGAAGCAATGTTTCCTTGAAGTCATCTGTCACTTGGCTTTTAAAATCCTTTTGCTCCCTCCTTTGCATAGCTCCCTAAGTTATGAGGGGAAGGGTTTTGTAAAGACATCACTTTTAGGAGTGAGTGATCCAAAGACTCAGTCTCTGCACATTATCCAGTAGTGGTCTCTGTGTTAATTCTATGCTACAACAAGAATCCTCTCTGCTGTGGGTTGAGCAAGGTACAGATCTATGGCTATAATAGTATGTCATTACGAGTCACTTGATTGGTATGTTTCTTTAGCAGAAGAACAGCAGTAGGGTTTTTGTTGTTGTTTTCTTTAAGCCATGATCTATCTAGTCTCAGGTTTGTTTCCACTTTACCAGTGTCAAGTATGACCTCCAATATCATAGAGTGAGTCTTAAATCCAGTTAGAAAGTGAATGGTTATACCTATAACATTTGTGCCAATATTATAGCCATTCATCATGCGGGTAAGTCACTGCTGTAAGTCTCAGGGTTTGTAGCTAGGTGATACTGATTATTACGTTTCTTCTCCAGTAGCTTACAGAATACCTTCCAGTACTATGAGTGCTAGTCACTAGAAGTGAAGCTTCTAGTTGGATACTGGTTTAGCTCTTGCATGTTTGATGACATAATCATTGTCTTCAGCAATAGGACCTTACCATCGGTTTGTGTTGAACAACCAAATAGTCTTGACAATAGCTAGTGATGCCTAAGGCAAACCCTTTGGCCAACAGAAGAGACTTTAAAAACCTTTCTTCTGTTTTATACTTTACTTAAATTAGGTTAGATAAATGTAACATTTTGAGACAGAAACTTTCAAATAAAACTGGTTCTTCCCAGTCGGAACATGACTAAGATGAGAGCAGTGCTCTTAAATTGTCGTCTCTAGTCTAAATCTTTTGTGTAAAACTCTGTATATAAATTCAAATTTTTACCTTTGGCTGCTGGTTATGAATGAGATGAGAAGAGCATATCCTGGGAAAGGGGGTTAAGTGAAGTATATTTGCCTAAAGCACAAACTCATAATCACTTTAGGCTTTCTCCTACAAGGTACACAACACTTCTGCAATTTTGCTTTTATGCCTACATGGCTCTTTAGTCAGTACCCGCAGATTCCACTATCTGTATAGCTTGATCTTAGTGTACTTCACAGGTATGTTGATGACAGTTATAAAAAGTAAGAGGTATGTTTTCATGGAAACAGTGTGAAAGAGTAAACTATTTATGTAAAAGCCAGTTATTGAACTAATCATTCCAAAGGTAGTTGGTTCTCAGCATGTCTGTTACTAGATTTAGATTTACAGTATTTTTTTTTAACTTTTCTGCCTAATGTTTTAAGTATTTAAGTTCTTCTGTCCTAAGTCCTGTTCTTACTTGCACATCCTGTGGTTTTAAACATTGTCCAAATGCTTAACTTTGTATCTTTAGTCCAAACTTAGCTTCTGAATTCCATGTTATTCTGATAAAACTCCTCATGTGAAATAGCTACTTGATTAACTCAGTTTACCTTTTAAACTGCTAAGTGTACAAAATGAAAGTGCTAGGGCTGGAGACATGGTTTCATGGTTAAGAACATTTGCTGCTCTTGCAGAGAACCAGAGTTTGGTTTCCAGCACTCACATCAGGTACCTGTAACTCCATTGGAGTGCCTGGGTGGGGGTGGGCAGTGCCTTCCTTAAGCTGTTGAGGGTACACATAGACAAATGTACACGTAAAAAGGAAAAAAATCCCCATTGTCAGAATAGAAGTCTTATTCTTGATTCTATATGATATCTGCAATTTAGCCTTAAAAAAAAAGTCTCAGTGAATCTAATATAGCCATCAAGCAAGGTTTTCAAATCTGGGGTCCCTCTGGAGGTTCTGTATGATGTGACTTTTATCTCTAGCCTTTATGATATAATGTCAGAGAAAACCCAATCTGTAGTAAGGCTCCAAAAGGGATTATATTCAGGAATGATTCAAGTAGGGGAACCAATAAAGCTCTATTATAGAACTAGAACCAGGGGGCTGGAGAGATGGCTCAGTGGTTAAGAGCACCGTCTGCTCTTCCAGAGGACCCGGGTTCGATTTCCAGCACCCACATGGCAGCTAACAACTGTCTGTGGTTCCAGTTCCAGGCAAACACCAAGGCAAATAAATAAATAAATATAAATAAATAAATGAAGTTTTTTTTTTTTTTTTTTTTTTTTTTAAAAAAAAAAAAAGAACTAGAACCAGTTCTGAGTATAGGAAAAACAAGTGCAAATTCATAGTCAAGGAATAAGGTGGAGGCCAGTGGATTGAACATTATGTTTTCATTATCCATTCATCTGTTGGTAGATATCTAGTCTGTATGCAGTTTCTGGATGACTAGAGCAGCAATGAACATGAATGAACAAGTGTCTACAGTAGGCTCTAGAGTCCTTTGAGTATTCTCATAAGAGTGATAGCTAGATCTCAATACTTTGACCTAGTCTCAACTTCCTGAGAAGCTGCCACACTGATTTACAGAGTGACTATACATGTTTGCACTCCCAGAAGTGGATGAATGTTTCCTTTACCCCACATCATCACCAGCATGCCAGCTCACTTAATTTTTATAGGTCAAGCTGACCTGTTTGTGATGGCATTTCCATGGTAACTGTTCCCTCCTACATCAAGTAGCAATTAAGAAATGCCTTACAGACATGGCCACAGGCCAATCTGATTCTGATAGTTTTTCAGTTGATCTTCCCCTTTTTCCTTAGTAACTCTAAGTTTATATCAAGTTAATAGCCGAAACTAACTGACAGGCATATGAAAAATAAGGGTGGCTATAGTTAGACACCCTTATTAGGATTCTTACTAGAGATGGGACATAATAATAGGAGACCAAGAGAGAGGATGAGAAATTTGATCAGAATTTGAGGGTGGAGACATTGTAGCTAAACACCTTTGGATGGATTCTGTTAAAATGTAAGTTATAAAGATGAAGAAAGGTTGAGGTCTAATTTGGAGGAGAGTTCAAGTAACCAAGTAGACTTTGGTTGACAATAAAAAATAGTCAATTCTAATTGTATTTGTTTTTTTCTCCAAGAAGTACCATTTTTCTTTTCACTCTGTGATAGATTTTTTTTCCTTAGAATGATTTTGTTACCTTCAACCATATTGCCTTCTGTTTTTATATTTTAGTATCTCTTATCAGAGATTCTTTTGTGATCACTAAATTTTAGGTTCCTTTGCATTTTCCTGTACTGAAGACAGTGCCTCTTATTTTTTCATTCTTAATATTTACCACATTTAAGGTGATAGATTTTTTTTATTGTTTATTAACTTGATACTTTTGTCCCTAATGAACTGTAAACTGAGACCATACCCACTGTACATTGGTGTGAGTCTAGTGCTTAACACAGTGTGTGGTGTATAGCAGGTACCAAACCAACAACTCTGCTGGGATGAAAGACAAAACTCCATGTGTCCTCTTGCTTGATGCATACATACTGCTGCAGAGCCTAGGGTAGAGACGGGCTGTGAAGTGAGCTAGTGGTTAAAAGGATGTAGAAGGTAGTCAGCCCCTTTGTCTCCATGTAGATTGCTTTTTGGCTAGATTTCATTCTTTTTGGTCTAAACTAGTTTAATACAACACTGCATTCAACTGGTCTGTTTTGTTCATTGCACTTTGAGTCGTTTATCAGTTTTCCTTTTTCAGTAGTTAAATTCAAACTTTCACAGCAGACATTTTGCTTAGGTTAAATAATAGATTAAGAGCTCTTTCTGTGCAACAGTTTGCATAGGTACAAATACAGTATTTGTCTGAGGTAATTGCTATTTGAATGCCTCTTATGTTCTTTCCATTACTGTGTTTTAGTCACTGGAGGAGTCAAGTTAGTAACTTTCTGTCAGGTTTCCCCATTGGCATTTGGTGCAGTAGTTTAGAAATTTGAGGTCTTGGGCCAGCAAGAAGGCTCAGTGGGTAAAGATATATGCCACCAAGCTTGATGACCTGAGTTTAGTTTCTAGAACCCTCCTAGTGGAAGAAGATCATTCAAGTTTTCCTCCACACAGAGTAGAAGGAGAGACCATCCATGTAAGTTTTTCTTTAACCCCCACAAGTGCTGAGTTGTGTGGTTGTGTGTGTGTGTCCCACAAATGTAATAAAAAAAATGTGAAAGGAATTGGGTGCTTCTGGGATTGCAGGGTCACTATAGAGTCCTGTGACAAGCTTTTGACTAGCCAGAGATTATATGAGGAGAATTAGAAGACCAGAATAATTTTAAGACGGATCCACCAATTGTACTAAATAATAAACATAAAATCACAGTTATTTCCGATCTATAGTTTTCTCGTTTTGAAAAGAAACTCTAAAAAATAATTTCAGGATTTGAATTTTAAAATTTGAACATGTGGGTCAGAAACAGAATTTGAAGAAAGGAATTTCAATTACACATATTTTAAAAGAAGTTAAAAAGCCCAGTGTGGTGGCTCATGCCTGTAATAGCAAAAGTTAGGAGGCATAGGCAGGAAGATGAGTCCTTCAGGGTCATCCTCAGCTGCATAGAAAGTTTGAGGCCAGCCTTTGTTGCTTGAGACCCCATCTTAGAAGTGAAATAAAGAAAACAAAAAGTTTGAAATTACATTTTTTTTAATCTAGAACGCTAAGAACCTCAGTTTCTAGAAATTATGGTGCCTACATTAATGCTTCCTAAAAATATTAATTTATCATGATGTAATAGTTGTCATCAAAACTGCTCATGCAGGATGATACAAAGTATTTTTTTCTTTTTAAGAAAAAGACACTGATTGATAAATTAGAGATATACCAAAGGAGGCAACTGGTCTTTTATTTAGCAAAGTGGATATTGTATTACGTTAGTATTACCAGTATTCTCCAAAAATGAATGTTGATGACTATATTATTACAGTCATCAAGGGATGGTTAATACCCACTTAAAAAAAAATTGATTTTAGTTGTAGCAGTTCTAAATTCTTAAGCTTCTGTTTTCATTCTTGTAAGTAGAGGAGTGATAAATATATTTAAAGATAAAAATAAATTTAAAGATCTTACTAGGTCAGTTGAGGAATTGCACATATGCTCCAAGCGTTCTTAAGTAGTGCTACTGTATCAGAGAAATGCAAGACATAACAACAACAAAATACTAAGAAATAAATACTGTAAATACAGACACAAATGTGTTTTAAACTTGGAAGTGGAAAAGCTTCATTGGAAAGGACTAGGACACAATAGGATAATTGGTTTTTTTGAACATAGTGTTTTTAATGATTCTTTGGGAATTTTATTTCCTGTACCCTAATTCTGCTCCCCTTCTAGTCTTCTCATGTCTTCCCCTCACCCCTGCAGTGCCCCCCAAAAGAAATTTTTTTAAAAAAACAAACAAGCAAGTAAAAACAAGAACAAAACAAAACAAAAATTTGGTTGGTTTCTCCATCCTTCCCACCTCTCCAACACCTCTTCAGTGGTCCTGGTGGTATTGGGGTCACAGGGTATCACACTGTGTACCATTTTGTTCAGTCAGCTTAACTAGCAGATGTTTTTTGCACTGGGCTGGCTCAAGACAGCTCTGGCTTCTGGTACACCATCATCACTGGATCCTCACTGGAACTCCTCTTGGATATCACGCAGCTGCCCTAAGTACTTTTTTTTTTTTTTTTAACATGAAAATTTTATGTTTTTTTTTTTCTTTTTGTTTATTCTTTGCAGTGAACACTTGCAAGTAAAGATATGTGGATAAAAGGGTTTATTGTGAGACTCACTGTGTCACAATACAGCTTCCATAGTGAGATTGGTTTCTTTTGTCTTTTTTTTTTTTCTCTTAAATTTTATTTTATTTGGAGAGAGTATTGAAAGGGTAAACAGTAGATACAAAGGGATGGGAAATGAATGGGATGGAGATGCATGATGTGAAAAACACATGTCTTGAGTAAGGCCTTAGAGGGGACAGAGTAAAACTGCTAAGAAAAGGACTGTTGAACATTTTTTTATTGGGAAAATAATCAGGTAGAGGAAACATTTGTATCCCAGCTACCTAGGTTTAGCCAGTGCTGATACTACATGGTACTTATTCCATTTCATCTCTTGAAGTAAACAGTTCTGAAAGTGATGTGTATCTTTTCCTTTTCTTTTAAAATACATTTAATATAGATGCTTGAATCTATAAAAAGCTTTATGTTGATATTTTATTTTTTAAAAATACTTTTAAATAGTCTTTAAAATTCACACAAATATTAGTATTCCAGAGGTGTTTTTCAGTGTTTCTTTTTATTCACCCCGGTTTTCATTCCTCTCTTCTATGTAATAACCCTCCGTTTCCCCTTTCTCTACTCTTTTCAACCTCTTTGTTTCATCTCCACGTAGTATTTGGCTGTAGCTCTGCATCTGTACCCATCAGTTACTGGATGAAACCTCTCCAACGACTGTGCTAGGCTCTGCTTTATGAGTATAGCAGAGTATCATTAGGAACCTTTTTTGGAGGTGGGGTGGGGTCAGTTGTATCCTAGGTCTCTGGGCTATCTAACCTCTGTCCCTTGGCTCTCTGGGCAATGTCAGGCATGGGCTCTCCCTTGTGGTATGGGCCTCAAAGAGATATATTTCAATTGGTCCTGATACTTTTATCTGATTAATGTTGATGTGGGAATGATAGCTCACCTTTTATAAAGCTGCAGTGATTCCATGTTCCTTATGTATCATAACTGTTACTATTGTTTCAGGAAATTTATACTGTTAGATTCGAGAAGACAATTACGCTATCTATCTTTAAATTTTATTTTTAGGAAATCCTTGCACGAGGAATTCTTCTTCCATTAATAAATCAACTCAGTGATCCTGATTATATTAATCAATATGTCATATGGATGGTAAGTACCTTTTTAAAATTGTGACTTATATTTCAAACAGGTTTATAGCAGTAAAAATACAGTTTGGAAATCAGTGATTAATCAGTAGTATATTAAGGCAATGAAGTAAAAGCTATTTTTAAAACTAATCACTACATTTTGAGTATCTTCTGTACTATTATGGTATTGCTATTATTTATTTTAAAGTGGTGGTTTCCACTCTCTATATAAAGATGAGTCATTTTAACAGTGCTTGTACAGGTTTCATATTCCTTATCTGAAATGTTTAGGACACCCATTTTTCTGGCCCCTGGGTATGAAGCTTATGTTTTTGTATACTGATTTTTCTGCCTTCATTTCTTGCTCTTTGTTAGTTAACTATGGTATTTCATTTTAATAGTCTAAATAGATTTTTAGCTAATATTTTTTTCCTCTTCTCTTTTGTAACTATTTTAGTAGTTATTGTTAAAATTAGAATGACCACTTCATCAGCATATGTACAGAACAGCATTTCATTCTCTTGTATCCAATATGAGCCTTGCCAAAGGATCATTTCAACTCCCTGTCCTGTGGAGTTGTCATGTATGTTTTATATATCTATACACAGATACAATTATTCAGTATGCAACTTAGGCTTTCTGTATCATAATTTCAAAAGAAAAAAAATTTAAAAAAACTAAGAAAAAATAAACTCTTGAATATCCACCTACATATGTATCATTTTTAAATATCTTCATTTTTTTATAAATATAAATATCAGTTTGTTCTTATTTTATTCTGAACAATTTCCTGTAGGATTTGGATAATTTTAAGATTCATGGGCATCAGTGGTATCAAACTCACTGAGCCTTTGCTTATTGTAAAATGTTTTACTGTAAAATTCCAGGATATTTCTCTGACAGTTTTATTTTAGTACTTTTAAAGATGTGTGGTTGGAAAGAAGCAGTTTGTCTTTTTGCTTTCCTTGTTTCTAATGAAAAGTGTCAGTGTCATGACTATGTCTGTCTTTGTGGTTCTGTACTTTTGCAGTGTCTAGTTCTTTGGCAGGTGTCACAGATGCTCTGCTACCTTTGCACAACTCTGTTGCTTTGCCTAGTTGAAAGTATTTTATCAATCTCAGTGATTATGATTATTGTGTAGGTATTAAATGCTCTGTTACTCATGGTGTGATAGCATAGCCATGATTAAGTCTAATATAATTTTATTCTTCATTCCTCTCCAGTAGTTGCTGATTGTGTTTGTAGTGAGGGCATCTCTACCCTGATGTGTTTATTAGTGCTTATCTCATTTGTATCCTTGTTCTGCCCTGTAATCCTTTTATTTCTCACTTCCCCCTTTACAAAATATTGTCTTGGTGTTGTATGGGAAACTTTTTCTGGGAGATAGAGCATTCATATGTCTACTTCAGAAAGGGAATCCATAGCAGACCAAAGTAATAATTACACCAAAGAAGCTAATGAATTGTTATCAGCACTAATAGGGCAATAGGCAAAGGGTTGCTTTCAGAGAACAGAGATGACTTAAAGGCAATTCCATGACTGAACAACCCATCTCAACATGGTTGAGGACTCAGAAAAGCTAGACCTTAGAGCTGTTTGAGAAGTCAGTTTCTACTCCAGCACTCTGTAGAACAGTTCTGCACTGTAAAGCTGAAGAAAGCCTTAGAGAGCCTTTCCTCTAAGAGTCAGCTTGCTGACCTGTGGCTGACGTACCTTCTGAGGCTCATCAGCCTTCCTCTCCTGCCCACCTGGAGGAAATACGGTACAACACTGGGCTGGATATGACAGCATGCTTTTTTTTTTTTTTTTGTATTTTGAGTTTGGGGCTTTTTTAGTCGTTGCTGTTTTGAAAATGCTAGACCTGTGATAGCTTGTCGTCAATCCATACTCTTTCTCTGTGCTTCCATGCAGCTTCATGGTCAAGTGTTATTTGTCTCTTGGAAGTCATACATTTGCCTAGTCTTTTTTGAATTCTTGCCTTTCACATGAAAAAGCATACTCAGTGTTTACATTTGACACTTAATAGCTTCTTGGTCCCTCTCTCCTAGTGCTATCCTTGTCCCATTTCCCACTAACCCCATTTGTTCCGGGTCTTCAGGCCCTAAGTTTTAGAGTAGTTGTTAGTTAGTGTTCTGTCATCTCTTCCTCTTACCTGATTTTCAGCCAATTCTTTTGGTCCTGTCTACAACAAACATATACATTACACAAAGAACTTTATAATACCTTCCTTACCACACCCCCTCCACTGCTGCCATGGTTTACCTGTACTTTTGTTCTTGAGGTCTTTTTGGTTTAGCTCTAGCTACCTTGATTTCCTTGCTATCATCACTCTTTCTCAGCATGATTCTGTGCTTTTCAGTATGTCATATGTTTGTTTAATCTTTTTTGGTTAATATGTGATCCATTTTAATGTAAGTGCTTGAACATAGTGCTTTTCCTGCTTGGTATAATCACATGGTTTGTAGTGGGGGTACCTGGCCTATGGTGGTCATTCAATGCCGAAGTGTTCTCTTAATAAGTAATCCCTCTCCTATGTATTCTTTAAAACTTTTTTCCAGATCCGTGATTCAAATTGCAACTATGAGGCCTTTATGAACATTATTAAATTAAGTGACAATATTGGAGAGTTGGAAGCAGTCAGAGATAAGGCAGCAGAGGAACTACAGTACCTTAGATCTTTAGATACAGCTGGTGACGGTAAGCGATCCACTTGGAACAGTGCTCTCTTCAAGGATGTCATACCCTTAATAAAACTTTTCATTTATCTAAATGAAATCATAAACTTCTGGTTTTTAATGCTCAAATTAAGTTTTTTTACAGTACTAACATGTTATTAGAGTAAATACAAGGATGATGTTATTGAAATTGTCCCTAAAGATATTAGGTAAGATTAAATTTAAAGTAAATAAATGATCTTATGAAGCAATTTCATACTGGTTTTTATTGAAGCAGAATTGCTGTATTGATTATTTTGTTGAGTTATAGTGTCTGTTAAGTATTTTTGAAATACCACAACCACTTTTTAGCTTAAAATGTATATTTTTCTTTCAGATATTAACACTATTAAAAATCAAATAAATAGCTTATTATTTGTAAAGAAAGTATGTGACTCAAGAATACAGCGGTTACAGTCAGGCAAAGTAAGTATAAAATACTTTTGAAATAATGCCTAGTTATAAATACTTTATAGTGATTAAAGTCCTAATTTGTGACTAAAAGTAGTATATAAATTAATGGAGCTATTTACAATAAGACTTAAACAAAAGAAGAGAGAAAGAGAGAGAGAGATTGTGAGTGTATACACTAGAGGTACCTTCCATGCTTACTTTCTACCTTATTTTGAGATAGACTCCTTCACTGAACCTGGCACTCACGTGCCACCAAGAGTAGCTGGCCACTGTGTTCGAAGAATAACCCTGTGTCTGGCCTTTTTATGTGAATCCTGGGGATCTCAACTTAGGTCCTGGAGCTTGCTTGTATGGCAGGCACTTGACGAACTAAGTGTATTTCTAGCCCCAAAGAGATAGTTTCATATCCTAGAGCATGGCAGATACTTTGTAAAGCAGTTCAGGAAGGTTGCTTATAACACTGCCTGGAAGTCACTGGATTCTGCAGTGCTCCTGGCTTGAAGATTTCTGTTGAGCCATAGACATGGATCTCAATGTTATAAAACAGGGTCTGTTAAAGTTGTCAAGAATACAGCCAGGTAGTGGTGACACATACCTTTAATTCAGCACTTGGGAGGCAGGGGCAGGAGGGTCTCTGTGAGTTCAAGGCTAACCTCGGTCTAGAGAGTGAGTTCCAGGGCTATGCAAGAGAAATCTTGTCTTGAAAACGAAACAAAACAAAGTTCAAGAATAAGGCCTGCTTTAAAAGTGATAGTAGGTGAAATTTAGATGACCAGAAGCTGTTGTTTCAGAAACACTGGATGATCCAACACAAAAATAAGTACAAATCTCCCAAATATTGACAATGGTTGTTAGAAGCAAGGGAGATTTAACTTTAGGGATTGCTTATGAGCATATAGAGAGTGATATGGTTGTTTGTGTAGCATCAGCGCATACACTACCAACATCTAATATGCAAATTATCCTACCAGGTAATGGGACAGCATGTTTTGTTGGTCTACTGCTGGCCCACAGTGTTTGAATAAGTTGGCAAGAAAGCCAATTGGAGGTGACTGGAGATGAGTAGAGAAGGGAATGTATTGGTGGTCAACTTATACTTTCACATGTGTTCTTCATCTCCTCTGCTACTGTGATAAAACACTGATCAGGAACAAGTTAGGGAAGGAAAGACTCCATCTTACACTGTCAGGCTAGAGTCCATGAAGAGAAGGCAGAGCAGGAAATGGAGACAAAGCCCTGACAGAAGGCTGCTTCCTGACCTGCTCTCTGGCTCTCTCTGCTCTCTGCTAGTTCCTTTCTCAGTAGAGTCTCTACTTGCCTAGTGATGGTGTAGTCCACATTGGGCTGGGCCCTCCAATATGCATCTTCGGTTAAGACAGTAGCCAACCTTTCTGACATTTGTTTTCCTTGTATGTACAGTCAGGTGTGATAGTACCCAGCAGGATTGCTGTACACTTTAAATGGTGTAGTATGTGGAAAAATTCAACATAATGCCCCACACTAAGCACTAAGTGTTCTTTAAATTCTGAATCTTTTTGTAATTAAAGTTCTCTTTGTAAGTAGTTATTTTGTCTTTATTGCTTTGGCTACGGACTTCATTATTTATATAATTTGAAAAATAATATAATTTATCAGTAGCAGAAGCTTTACTCTTAAAAGAAACATTGCTCTTTGCAAATGTTTTTCTGTTGGATATATGCAAATCGAAATTAAAAGTAATGCGTAGTTTTGGAAACATGAAGCATTCAAACATATTCTTTGCCTTTATTTCCTGAAGTGTTTGTTTTATACTAGAATATGTAGAAATAGAGAATACATGAAAATACAGTGATACAGATTATTTTATATTGGAACAAATGAATCCTTACTTATTTTAAATGATTATTTGATAAATATTTCCTAAAATGAGGATGGATTTAGAGTCACTCAGCAGAGTATTTGAACCAGCTTACATGAAAAGGAGAATCTTTGTCACATTTTGACAGAATGTTGCATTTTTCCTTTTATTTATATAAATATCCTACCATAATGATTGATCAAATTGCTAATTTGTATCCATTTGTGTCTGTAGGAAATAAATACTGTGAAGCTAGCAGCAAACTTTGGGAAACTTTGTACAGTCCCCTTGGACAGCATTCTTGTTGACAATGTTGCACTACAATTTTTTATGGGTAGGTAAAACTTTATTTAAGTAATATAAATAGACTTTAAATTTTTCTGGTTTTAAACTTGTGGTAAAATACAAGTAGCACAAAAAGTCTAAATACTTAAGTGTATAGTTCAGTGATATTACATACATTATTAAGGTACAAGCACCCCCATCTGTCTCTCTAAATTGGTTCTTCTGTTATAAGACAGAATTCTGTACTTGTTAAAGTGATTGACTTACTTTCTTACCATATCCTCAGGTTTCTTCCATGCTATAGCATATGTCAGAATTTTTCTCCTTTTTAAGCTATCACATATATAAACACGTGTGCATGTGTACTCACCTTCCCTGTGCTCCCCTCCCCCAACCCCTGGACTCGTTCATCATTATAGCATTCTTGGGTATTGGGTATCTTCCATAGTTTAGCTAGGTGAGAATGAGGAGACTGCAGTGTATATAGCAGCTTTTTGAGATGCTTCTTTCAGTTCTGTTAGCTATACATCAATAGATGGAATTAGTGGACCATAATTTTCTTATTTTCATGAAGAAGCACTACACTTATTTTTCAGTGTCCCATTTTACATTTCAGCCAGTTTAACCCCCAGGTATTTACTCTGACTTTGAGAATTTTCATTTCTGAGTTCCATCAAACTGTCTTGGTTGAAGTTTATGAATTTAAAATGTTAGTGAATTTGGATGATTATTATTCTTTAGAAATCATAGAGGTAGAAATTTTTTGGAAATAAATAAAACAAATGATTTTTTTATAACTATTGAACATTTACCAAACTATCTTTAAAATAAATCATAAAAGAGTCTAGTGTGATCTAAATTCATTGAGAAACAGTACTTTAATGGCTCAATACTTGTGCAGTAGAATCATCAGTATTAGAACAAGGCTTTTTGACAACTATATAGCAGTTCTATGCCAGCCTGAGCTACATGAGTTCCTGGCAAAGCAAAACAAAAAAAAAATAATACTTTATTGGGAACACATGATATGTGAGATAACTTACATTCATGTATGAATGTGATATTTTGTTTTTATACTATTTTATAATATGTACATATTATTTTCTTATCACATTAAAATTATTTTTATCTGGTAAACATTTCCATCATACTTAAATCTTTGAATCCTAATTGTGTGATTAAAGTATATGTGGTTTCATAATAATGCTAATTCTAATTTTAATATAACTAGGAAATTACATGTTATTACTAATTTTTATTCAGAATAAAAATTGAATGTTGATGAAGTAGGTACTTATGTAACGCCTTACGTAGCATAGTCACTAGGAAATTTATCATCAAGACATGGTATTAAAAAGCTGTAAGTTGGGAGTAGTGATTTATGCACATATTCAGAAGAATTGTGTAGAAAGACCTTAAATTGCAGGCCAGCCTGAACTGCTAGTGAAATTCTACCTTAGAAACCAATGCAAAAACACTTTCTCCTATTTCCTATGTAATTGTTATTTATTTTAACCAACTTGTAATTTTTGACATTAGAGATTTACTAAACTTTTTGGGTTTTTTTTCTTTGTTTTTTGAGGTTAATATAATTCCATAATCTTCTCCTTTTCTTCTTCTAAACCTTCCCATACATCCCACTGTCTATTTCAAATCAGTGACCTCTTTTTTGTTAATTGTTGCCCCATATATATTTATATGTTTATGTGTATGTATTTCTTAATACATAAATATACCCTGTTTATTCTGTATACTGTTACTCTTAGGTATGTTTTCAGGGTTGACCATCTAGTATTAGATGACCAGGTGGTATGCTTTTCCCTGGTGATGCCTATGTCTCCCAGTCTCAGGTTTCCTTAGCTGCCCATACTTCTTTCTGTAGGGTTAGGGGCTCATAGGCTTTCTCTGGTTCACTTTATGAAATGTAGTGTTTGGAAATTTGAAACTATAACCCTTCTTATTTATTATACAGTAATATGAAGCTAAAAGTATGGCATTAATAACTTGCTTTGGCTTTTGTTTGGTAGATTACATGCAGCAAACTGGAGGTCAGGCACATCTCTTCTTTTGGATGACAGTGGAAGGATACCGAGTTACAGCTCAACAGCAGCTAGAGGTTATATCAAGTCGTCAGAGAGATGGAAAACATCAGACCAACCAAACCAAAGGTCTGTTAAGAGCAGCTGCTGTTGGAATCTATGAACAGTATTTATCTGAAAAGGTAAACTTTTATTGTGGTCACTGTTTTCTGTCTTTGGCAATATCATTCATAATGATCTGTGTGATACTTGCTATGCTGGCTGTGATGGCTTCAGCCTTATTTAATCCTAAGGACAGTCTTCTGTGTATTTTTAGTGTCATCATTCAGCAGAGAAATCCAGTTTTATAAGGTTAAATTAGTATGTCCAAGTTCATGGAAATACTAAATGACCCAGTCTGGACTGGTAGACATAATAGAATTAGAAGGATCTAAAAGAGAGGGCATTCAGAAGTAAACAAAAGAGAATTGCAAACAGAGCTTAGTGGTTCATTCAGGTTGCACAGGGCCTTCAGTTCAGGCCCAGAACCATATAAAAAGAAAGATCAGTTTTGTATTTCTGCATCTGTCAAATATGATTTGAGTAAAAATTCTATTAACAGATTCATCTTTAAGATTTACTTTGTTCCCATTTCACATTGGAGCTTTGATGCAACATTTGTCACTAAAATAAATTTAGGATAATGGTAGTCTTTTAATAGCCATTCAGAAGGGTTATCTGATGTCGAATTAGTCAGTCTTATGTCACATAACTACTGATTGCTTGACCAGTTGAACTCCTGATGACAGTGTATTCTGTGTGCTAAATAATGTACAACTATGTCTTACATGAATTTATGTTAATTCTTAATAGTGATTATGAATAACCTTATGTTGAATTATCTCTGTTTTTACCAGTGTGGGAGTAAGGCCTAGTAACAGGAAATTTGCTCAATAAGAATCAAGAATTAAATCTATCTGCCAGGGCTAGAGAGATGGTTCAGCAGGTGAGGACACTGGCTGCTCTCCAGAGGACTTGGGTCCGTTTGGTTCCCAGCCCACAGGGAAGCTCACAGCACCTTTTTCTGAACTCTGGGCACCAGGAGTATGTATGGTACACAGAAGAAATACTTAGACATATAAAGTAAAACAACTTTTAAAAAAAGACAAAAAAAAAAAGAAATTCTTGTTAGTCTCCTGCAATCTACGGATGAACAAAACTCTATAGCTATATTTTAGCTTTCCTAAACACTGCAGTGTCATTGGTAAACTAGTGATTTTTATCTCCCAGCTACTTTAAGTGATAGGATTCTGTTATTAACTCCTATTATTTACTGCTTACAAAGGTTACCATTTTCTTTTTTGTTAGGCATCTCCAAGAGTTATTGTTGATGACTACTTAGTGGCAAAATTAGCAGATACTTTGAATCACGAAGATCCAACTCCAGAAATTTTTGATGACATTCAAAGAAAGGTATTAATATTTCATGTTTATTGAAAAAGTAATTCTGTGTATATACAGGATTTTTTTTAAGTAAAGTAGTTACTAAAAATATATTAGCATTGTAATAAATCTTAATCGCAGGAATTTAAATGACTTTTTTATTTCCTTGAATGGTCATTAAGAAAAATTCTTATTTTGAGTTGCTTTGTTTAGAAGCTAAATGTGTTGCGCTGGAACTACGCCTTCGGCTTTGAGTTGCTTTGTTTAATCTGAAGAGCCAGATACTTGTTTAAGAATTGAATAAGTAGATATTTATATATAAAAAAAGCATGCTTTAAAATTCATCTTAATATAACCCTTCATATATGTATTTGTTTCTTAGGAAATATTATTTCCTAGAGCATAAAAATGATACAATGTCACAGAACTTAAATTAAGGTAGGAACCTTTTAGTCACTGGAGGTTCCAGAATATCATATTAGTTATTAAACTATCTTATTGTTATTTTTTAAATAATGATCTATCATAGAAAAACATCATTGAAGCTTTTGTGATACTTTATGTAGCAAATCATTAAATAATATATATTAAATTTTGAATACCTCAATTATTTCCACAGGTATATGAACTGATGCTACGGGATGAAAGGTTTTATCCTTCCTTTAGGCAGAATGCGCTCTATGTGCGGATGTTAGCAGAGCTTGACATGTTAAAAGATCCTAGTTTCAGAGGATCAGATGATGGGGATGGAGGTAAGCTAGAAAACGTGTATGTGCCTGCGTGTGTGCATGTGACCTTTTAAACATGATAAAATAATGACCTTTTAAACATGATAAAAGATGTTTTTAAACCCCCTTTTTTTATTTTAATTTATTTAGTACCTAATAGTTTATTATTTTTCTATGTTCTAAATAGTTTCATCATCTAGTTTTACTATCTGTGACTTAAGAAAGCAACACTTGATTAGTTCTTATTATTCTGACTATTAGATGGCCTCAAGTATATGCTTTTTCTATTCTTTTTCTTTCTTTTTTTTATGAACAAAGTCATATTCTTTTTATCCATGTATCCTCTTGTTCAAACTCCCTTCCCCATCCTGCCCCTCCCAGTCACTCTCTCTTCTCCCCATCTCCTTATCTCCTCCCCAGCAGGGGCAGGAGGTCCCAAGGTCCCAAGGGGACTTTGTTCAGCATCCTCTCCAGGCAGATTCACTTTCCTCACCCCAATATCAAGACTAGCTCAGGTGTTCCTCTGGAGGGAATGGGCTCCAAGGTGCCAGTCCAAGATGTTTCAGATCCCAAGCTGTTCAGTGGTTGTAAACCCCAAATTTTAAATTGTTAAATATTTTGAAGTTTATAAGAGAATGTGAGAGTAAGAATGTTTTCTTAACATGAGTCATCCAAAGTATTTTTATGACAATTTTTCTTTTGCTAACCAGTAATAATAAAGTGATACTTTTGTGTGACTGGTAGTTATTGTGAAGTATAAATGAGGAAAGAAGTAATGCCCCTGAAAATATACCCCACTTTAGTGTGGTAACTGTTTTCTTTGTGTTCTTTTCTAAAGCTTACACTCTAATTGTTATTTTTTTTTTAATTTAGAAACCTCTGAGTGATTTATTACATCCTTTTACTCCTTTTTAAATGATGATATTAAGAGGGATGAACATGTTTTAGTGTGATACATAGTTGAGAGGGTCAGAAAGCATTTGGATGTTTATTTTATTCTCCTGCTCACTGCCTGTGTTTTATAGTTGATTTACTTTAAGCTTTGTTTCTGTCAGTTGTAAATCTGAAGGAATATTCCACCATTATAATGTAGTCATCGTTTTTAAACAAAATTCTTTGTGGGAAATGTTGAGTTAGAGCACAGGCAAAGATTTTATAAGTGGAAAATAACATGTTATGGTGGATCAATAGTTGTTCAAACATGAATTCCTAGATCCAGTAGTCATTTCACTGTGATTAAATTTGAGGACTTTGTTAGGAAGCAATTATCTATCTTAAGATTTGAACAGCTTTCTAGTATGTTCTAAATTAATAAGCAATGTAAAGATAAATTGGAAAATTTAGAACTAAGTGCCACAAGGAAGTTTTTAATTATGACCATATACTTATTCATAGACTTTAGGGGCAAGACCATTTGAAAACAGAGATACATTTAATCTACTATGAGTACTCAAGCCTTTAGTTATGATTGTAGTTAAGGAAGTAGCTTATTTTTTGAAATGTCATAAATTGTGTGGGAGAGGAATAGTAAAATTATAGTTTATCTGCATTTCTTACTGCTGCTGGAAAATGCTATGGAAGTTTGAAAAAGCTATCAGATTACTGTGCTAAAATAACTGCTGTAAAGTGTTTGCTTATATTAATTTTATCCATTTGGAAACTTTCCCATTAATTTTGAAATGGATTTTTTTGTGTAACCCAGAATAGAACAAGATAAATTGAGTCATGATCAATATTATTGTATATATAAGTGCATTTAGTTTTTGGTTTTTTTTTTTTTTGGATTAGAGGTCTGGGGAACTAAGAAGTGTTCTTAGTCATGATAGAAGGCAATACCAGCTGTTCCTCTTTGTACAAGTTATGCAGTCTATTTGGAGATTCACTTAACTAATCAAATTTATACATTTACTAAGGCCTGGAAGGTACATTAACTTTGTATATGAGTATTGCTTTGTCATTTTAGAGACACAGTAAAAAAAAAAAAAAAAAGTTTAATTTGCTTAGATAATGTAGAAAAACTTGAGGGAAGAGATGATTGCTTGTCATTAGCCTCTAAAATCTCTACTTGACTTATTTGCTGATGTTTATTTACTTTTTTTTTTTTTTTTGTTCTTATTCTAACTCTTGTATTTTCCCTCAAGGCTTAAAAAAAGTTGTTTTAAGTCAGCATGCAAAGTTATGAGTCTTGTCATTTTTGTAAACATATTTCTCCCTTTCTGTTTCTTGCTGTCAGTGTCTTTGTATAAGCATCCATCATCAAACTTAGTGATATACTTTCCTAACTTTCATTACAAAATTGTTTTTTCATCATTATTATTTAATTAAATGGCATTGTATGCAATGATTTCAGAATCTAGGCAGCAGTGTTTTATGCTAAGTTTATGAGGAAACAATGGATGAGTAAATATTTTTAAAACTCATGTATTTGTATTTGACACTAAAGACTGATATTACTTATATCATTTTTAATTGCCAGAGACAGAAATAAGAAAATAATTCTGCAGTTACATAATGGGCTTCACTTTGAGTGCTTGTCTCACAACTCTGGTTTACTTGCATTGCATTAAATGTCATATGATACATGAGAAAGAGTGTATTAACAATTTTTACTTACATGTGAGTCTGTCAGGTGTATGCATATTTTCACTTAAATATCTAATTGGTATTTGGAGATTTAAGAAGTTAGACATTTAAAAGTCTAAAACAGTTTTATTTTGTTACTCTACTTTTTTATGAGCTCTATTATTGATGTTTAAAATATATGTATAAAGCAACAGCTTTGTACATTTTTTGCTGTATATTGTTGCATAGTAAGTTTTTTTTTTCTTTTGTAGAATCTTTTAATGGGTCTCCTACAGGAAGCATAAATTTGGTAAGTACTACTTATGAGTACTTTAGTTAATAAAGCAACTTGAAAATAATGTGACAGCCTTTTGATACATGTAAATGAGAAGCTTCAACCTGCCCCAAGAATGAAAAGACATTGTTGTACTTTTAAAGAAATATAAGGCATCTGTGACTTTGAATTTTCATTTTTAAGATATGAGGATTAGATCACACCTGCATAGCTGCAGTTGAATTTTATAAAGGAATTAAATGTCTTTATCCCAGCATATTGGAGATGGGGCAGGGCATCTCTGTAATGTTAAGGCCAGCCTGGTTTATATAGTGAGTTTTATACTAGCCAGGCCTATATGGCAAGGCCATATCTTTAAAAGAAAAAAAAAAAGGAATTGTTTTATTATATTTAAACATTATATTCATGTATTTATTATTTTTAAAGCTTTAAATCACTTTCCTTTCACTTTCAAAAGAAATAGTAAATTGTTGGAATAACTTTCAACTTAGTTACTGTTCTATTATTGTGAAGAGACACCATGATCAAGTCAGCTCTTAGAAGAAACATTTAATTGAGGGTTTGCTTAAAGTTTTAGACAGTTATTTCTTTATCATCATGCAGGGAAATTGTGGTATCAGACAGGCAGACATGGTCCTAGAGAAATAACTTACAGCTTCATTTTAATGTGCTAGCAGAAAGAGAAACACAAGACTGTATCAGGACTTTTCTTTTTGGGCCAGCATTCAGCTTCTAAATCATGACATGGAGACTAATCAGTTTTTTTTGTTTTGTTTTTTTGTTTTTTTTTTTTTTAAACTTATTTATTTATTTATTTGTCTTGGTGTTTGCCTGGAACTGGATCTACAGACAGTTGTTAACTGCCATGTGGTTGCTGGGAATTGAACTCGGGTCCTCTGGAAGAGCAGTTAGTGCTCTTAACTGCTGAGCCATTTCTGCAGCTCCGACTAATTAGTTTTAAATGCTCAGCCTAGCTTAGGCTCATTTTTGGCTCTTTTAACTTAACTTGTTTCTCTTTATCTTTGCCTCGATGCTTTTTTGGTACTTTTTTATTTTTACTGTTCTCCTGTCTTTCTGGCCCTGGACATGTCCTTCTTTTTCTCCTTTATCCTCCTCTTCTTTTTTCTCAAGCCTCTTTCTCCTATTTATGCTCTCTGCCTGCTAGCCCCACTTATCCCTCTCCTGCCTAGCTATTGGCTATTCAGCTTCTTATTAGGCCAATCAGGTGCCTTAGGCAGGCAAGGTGAAACAAATGTAACACATCTTTACATAAGTAAACACACATCCTTACATTATTAAACAAATGCAGCATAGACTAATGTCACATATCTTAACATAGTTAAATATTCCACAATAAATGACTGGGCCTTTTGTGGGCTTAGGAAACCTCAAAACTCACCCCCAATGACACACTCACACCTGCTACATTTTTCCAAACAGTTACCAACTGGGAACTAACCATGTAAAACATATGCAGCCATGGAGGACACTCTACCACATATGTATTAGAATATGCATCAAAATAATTCAAGTTCTTACAAAACAGGCTATTTTATTCAGAATTTTATAGCAATTATATCCTATTGTTTAGAGAATTAAGAATGATAAGTTTTTAGCATATGAACTACACTCCCAGTAATTGATTGTATGTTCAATAATGAACATATTATTTTTCCTGTCTATCTGCTCTTGCCATTGGATAATTTATCTCTTAGAGTACTGTTAGGAAGTAGTACTAGTGTTCTCTGTAATGCTCAGTTCATAGTTTGGAGATGACCTAGAGGTAAAGGTTGCCCTTTTCTCCTACTTTTCTTTATCTTCTAAATTTTCTAATAAGTTCATTTTATTGTGACTTTAGAGTTCTATTGCCAACTATATTGTTCCTAATTTGAAAATAGCCTTATTGAGTAAATGTTCTTTTCAACATAAAGTATGACTTACAAAAACAACTAAAGCAAATCAGCTGTAGACATGCCAGATTTTTTGTTATTTTTAAAATGCTTTTTAAACTTCCTACTTGTTTTATTTCAAAGTGTCATAACAAAAAGGAATTGTTTTTAGAACATTCAGTGTTAGCAATAATTTTCATCATATACATATAAAGTTTGCAAATCTTTGAAACTTTTTTCAGTTTGAAATTTTTAATATTTATATTTATAGTATTTATATAAATATTTCAATAGTAGAAAAATGTGATTTTTTTTTTGTTGTTCCATGTCTGAAGTAAGTGCTTCTAGAAGTTAAGAGAAATCCAAAAATCCAAAAATCTCTGGATCAAAAGTCACATTGGAAGTCAGTTATTTGTAGTGTTTTTCTTCTCTCATAAATCTTTTAATTTCAGGCTTTTAAGAAGCTGGAGTCACTCAGATTTGTTTTATGATATGAATTAGAATTTTGGTGGCTGGCTGAATTTTAAAACTAGGATTATAAACTAAACATAGTTGTTGATAATAATATCTAAGTAGTGATGATACTTTATGCATTGACTGTTTGACACATCACCCTGTTGAGGTATTAATAGAAATTATTCCTGCCATCTTTACATGACATTGTAATTATGTCTGCTGAGCTAGCAGAGAAAACACAGTGGCATCTGCTGGGTGATCTGCCCAACTAGTCTGGAGACAGTGGCAAGAGGATCATTTGAATCCTAGACTTCTTTGTCAGCCTGAACAACACCCTATAAAAACAGCAGAGATGGAGAAAATAATTCTAAGTTAAAATCTTGCTATAACAAAATTAGAAAACAAATAAATGAACCATTTTCTTTTTTTTTCTTTTTTATATTATTATTATTATTATGAACAAAGAAGTCACACTTTCTATCCTTGTATAATCTTATTCAAGATCCCTTCCCCCTCCCACCACATCAGGTCATTTTTTCTTCTCCACAGCTCCCTAACCCTTCCCTGGGCAGGGACCAGGCAGTCCCACGGTCCCACTGTCCTAATTTTGCTTAGTTCAGTCTCCACTCCTGGCAAATCCAGTTTTCTACCCCCAACCTCAAGACTGAGTCATGTGTTTCTCTAGGGGGAGTGGGATCCAAGGAGTCAGTCCAGGGTGTTTCTGATCCCAAGCTGTTCAGTGGCTGTGGTTTGCAGCTTGGGCATGCTTTGTTTGTTTGTTTAGAGTCCACTAGTGAGTGAGGACATACCCTGCTTATCTTTCTGAGTTTGTGATACCTCGCTGAGGAGGATATTCTCCAAATCCATCCATTTGTCTGAAAATTTTAGGATATCATTTTTTCTTACTGCTGAGTAGTATTCCATTGTGTAGATGTACCACAGTTTGTTAATCCATTCTTCAGTTGAAGGACATCTAGGTTGTTTCCAGGTTCTTGCTATTACAAATAATGCTGCTATGGACATAGTTGAGCTAATACCTTTGGAGTGTGAATGTGCATCTTTAGGGTATACACCCAGAAGTGGTATTGCTGGATCCCTGGGGAGATTGATTCTCAATTTTCTGAGAAACCGCCATATTGCATTCCAAAGTGGCTGAACAAGCTTACACTCCCACCAACAATAGAGTAGTGTTCCCCTTGATCCACATCCTCTCCAACATAGGCTGTCATCTGTGCCTTTTATCTTAGCCAATCTAACAGGTGTTAGGTGGTATCTCAAAGTTGTTTTTATTTGCATTTCTCTGTTAGCTAAAGATGATGAGCACTTTTTCAGTTGCCTTTCAGCCATTCGTAATTCCTCTGCTGAGAATTCCCTTTTTAGATCTGTACCCGATTTTTTGATTGGGTTATTCAAGGTTTTGGGCTCTAAATTCTTGAGCTCTTTATATACCTTAGAGATCAGTCATCTATCACTTGTAGGGTTGGTGAAAATCTTTTCCCATTTTGTAGGCTGTCGTTTTGTCCTATTGACAGTGTCCTTGGCTTTACAGAAGCTTCTTAACTTCAGGAGATCCCACTTATTGATTGTTGGTCTTAGTGTCTGTGCCACTGGTGTTATATTTAGGAAGTGGTCACCTGTGCCAGTTCGTAGAAGTCTATTTCCCACTTTCTTTTCTATCAAGTTTAAAGTGGCTGGGTTTATGTTGACATCTTTGATCCACTTGGATTTGATTTTTGTGCAGGGTGACAGGCTTGGATCTATTTGCATTTTTCTACACACTTCCATCCAGCTATGCCTACACCATTTGTTAAATATACTATCTTTTTTCCATTGAATATTTTGGGCCTCTTTGTCAAAGATCAGGTGTTCATAGGTTTTTGGGTTAATGTCTGGATCCTCAATTTTATTCCATGGATCCACAAGTCTGTTTTTATGCCAGTACCAGGCTGTTTTTATTACTGTAGCTCTATAGTATAACTTGAAGTCAGGGATGGTGATACCTCCTGAGGTGCTTTTGTTGAGTAAAATTGTTTTGGCAATCCTGGCTTTCCTGTTATTCCAAATAAAATTGAGTATTGTTCTTTCAAGGTCCAAAAAATATTGTGTTAGGATTTTGATGGGCAGAGCATTGAATCTGTAGATCGCCTTTGGTAGAATTGCCATTTTTACTATGTTGATCCTACCTATCCAGGAACATGGGAGAGTTTTCCATTTTCTGATATATCTTCAATTTCTTTCTTCAGTGATTTAAAATTTTTATCAGTTAGGTCTGTTACTTCTTTGGTTTTAGTTATTCCAAGGTGTTTAATACTATTTGCTGCTATAATGGAGGGTAATGTTTCCCTTATTTCTGTTTCAGCTCTTCTATCTTTAGTGTATACAAGGGCTACTGATTTCTTTGAGTTTATCTTGTATCCTGCTACATTGCTGAAGGTGTTTATCAGCTGTAGCAGTTCTTTGGAAGAATTTTGTGGGTCACTTATGTATACAATCATATCATCTGCAAATAGAGATAGCTTCAGTTCTTCTTTTGCAATTTGTATCCCCTTAATCTCCTTTCGTTCTCTTATTGCTTTAGCTGAAACTTCGAGAACAATATTGAATAGATAATGGTAGAGAGGACATCCTTGTCTAGTTCCTGATTTTAGTGGGATTGCTTTGAGTTTTTCCATTAAGTTTGATACTGGCTGTAGGCTTCTTGTAAATCGCCTATATTATATTTAGATATTCTCCCTGTATTCCTGATTTCTCCAGGACTTTAATCATAAAGGAGTGTTGAATTTTGTCAAAGGCTTTTTCAGCAACTAAGGATATGATCATGTGGTTTTGTTCCTTTCATTTGTTTATATGATGGATGATGTTTATGGTTTTTCGTATGTTAAACCAGCCCGGCATTTCTGGAATGAAGCCTACTTGGTCATGGTGGATGGTATTTTTTGTACATTGTTGTATATGGTTTGCTAAAATTTTGTTTATTTTTTAGAATTTTCGCATCAATATTCATGAGGAAAATTGGTCTGTAATTCTCCTTCTTTGTTGTGTCTTTGATGGCTTGGGTATTAGGGTAACTGTGTCCTCATAAAAGGAATTTGGCAATATTCCTTCAGTTTCTACTGTGTGAAATAGTTTGAGGAGTAACAGTAGTAATTCTTCTTTGAATGTCTGGTAGAATTTGGCACTGAAACCATCTGGAGCAGGGCTTTTATTTTTGGGGAGGCTTTTAATGACAGCTTCAATTTCCTTAAGGGTTATAGGCCTGTTTAGGTAACTAATCTGATCTTCATTCAATTTTGGTAGGTGGTATCTGTCCAGAAAGCTGTCCATTTCTTCGAGATTTTCCATTTTTGTGGAATACAGATTTTCAAAGTATGATCTGATAATTGTCTGGATTTCCTGGGTGTCTGTTGTTATGTCCTCCTTTTCATTTCTGATTTTGTTTATTTGAACACTCTCCCTCTGTTTTTTGATTAGTTTGGCTAAGGGCTTTTCTATCTTGTTGACTTTCTCAAAGAACCAACTCTTAGATTCATTGATTCTTTGTATTGTTCTTTTTGTTCCAATTGTATTGATTTCAGCTCTAAGTTTGATTATTTCCTGCCATCTATTCCTTCTTGGTGAATTCGTTTCAAATTGTTCTAAGGCTTCCAGCTGAGCTGTTAAGTCTCTACTGTGGGATTTCTCAAGATTTTTCATGTAGGCATCTAGTGCTATGAATTTTCCTCTTAAGACTCCTTTCATTGTGTCCCACAAGTTTGGATATGTTGTGGATTCATTTTCATTAAATTCTAGGAAGACTTTGATTTCTTTCTTAAATTTTTCCTTACCCCAGAGATGGTTCAGCTGAGTGATGTTTAGTTTCCATGAGTTGGTAGGCTTTGTTTGATTTTTGATGATGTTGAATACTAACTTTAGGCCCTGGTGGTCTGATATGTTACAAGGAATCATTTTCCCTTTTTTGTATCTGTTGATATTTGCTTTATGACCAGTAATGTGGTCAATTTTAGAAAAAGTTCCTTGAGGAGCTAAGAAATATGTATACTCCTTTACATTTGGGCTTCTGTAGATACCTATTAAATCCATTTGCATCATAACCTCTTTTAGACTCCTTATTTCTCTGTTGAGTCTCTGCCTGGTTGACCTATCCAGTGTTGAAAGTGGGGTATTGAAGTCTCCCACTATTATGGTATAGCAATTGATATGGGATTTGAGCTTTAGCAGTGTATCTTTTACATAGGTAGGTGCCTGTATATTAGGGTCATAAATATTCAGAATTGAAATCTCCTCTTGACCAATTTTTCCTGTGATGAATAAGTAGTGACCATCTTGATCCCTTTTAATTGCTTTTAGCTTAAAGTCTACTTTGTTAGATATTAGGATTGCAACCCCTGCTTGTTTCTTAGGACCGTTTGACTGGAAAATCTTTTCCCAACCCTTTATTCTAAGCCTGTGTCTGTCTTTGCAGTAGAGGTGTGTTTCTTGTAGGCAACAGAAGGATGGCTTCTGTTGTTGTATCCATCTTGTTAGTGTGTGACGTTTTATAGGAGAGTTGAGACCATTGATATTAAGGGAAATTAGTGACCATTGATTCATAATTCCTGCCATTTTTGGTGGCAACTTGTTTGTATTTCCTTTCTCTAGGGTATTCTTCTGTGGAATTATTGATTGTTTGCGATTATGTGGGTGTATCTGGGGTCCTTAGGTTGGAGTTTTCCCTCTAATACTCTCTGTAGTGCTGGATTGGTAGATAGATATTGTTTCAGTCTGGCTTTGTCCTGAAATACCTTGTTTACTCCATCTATGGTGATTGATAATTTTTCTGGGTATAGTATTCTAGTTTGGCAGCCACGCTGTTTTAGCATCTGTATAACTTCTGACCAAGCCCTTCTAGCTTTCATCGTTTCCATTGAATAGTCAGGCGTTATTCTGATGGGTCTGCCTTTATATGTGAGTTGGCCCTTTTCTTTTTCAGCTCTTAAAAGTTTTTCTTTGTTCTGTATGTTTTGTGGCTTGATTATAATGTGGCGCGCTGACTTTTTTTGGGATCATATCTATTTGGTGTTCTGTAAGCTTCTTGTATCTTTATAGGCATTTCCTTCTTCAGGTTAGGAAAGTTTTCTTCAATGATTTTATTGAAAACATTATCTGTGCCTTTGAGCAGGTATTCTTCTCCTTCTTCTATTCCTATTAGTCTCAAATTAGGTCTTTTCATGGTGTCCCATATTTCCTGAACATTTTGAGTAATGGCTTTTTTAGTTTTACTATTTTCTTTGATTGATAAATCTATTTGAGCTACTGAGTCTTCCACTTCAGAGATTCTATCTTCCATCTCTTGAACTCTGTTTGTTATGCTTGTATCTGTGGTTCCAGCTTTTTCCTTCAGGTTTTCTATTTCCATCTTTGCCTCAATTTGTGCCTTTTTTATTGCTCCTATTTCAGCTTTTATTTCAGCTTTTAGTTCCTGGCATGTTTCTTTCATAGATTTGTTCATCTCTTCCAATTTTTTGTTTGTATTTTCTTTTATTTCTTTAAGGCTTTTTTTCATATCTTCTTTGAGAGCTTCGATGATTATCATAAAGGAATTTTTGATGTTGCTTCCTTCTGTTTCCTCTTCATTGCTCAGTTCAGGTCTTGTAGTTGTAGGACCGCCACTTTCTTCTGGAATTATCTTGTTATTATATAAATTTTTACACTGGCGTCTGCCCATGGCTTCAGTGGTTCACAATTAGGTGTCTCCTGGTCAGTTGTGGCACGCTGGCTTGTGTGTCTCCTGTCACCTCCTAATAAAAGGTCTGCTCAATCTCTACCTCGTCTCTGGGCAGGGGACTGGATTTCAAGTCTTCAGTTCTTCTCTGATTGATCAATTGGAGGAAAGTGACCATCCAAATTCCCTCAGCAGCAGTAGCTGGGGGGACCCTGGCTGACCGAGTTTATCTCTGTCTGCCACAGAGTGTGTGAGGACAAGCTCCACAGACAGCCCCTGGTCCCGGAACCGGAATCCAACCTGAACACAATTTTCCCTGACAAGGATTCAGGCACTGGGGCCTGCTGAACCCACCTCACCTTTGGGTGGAGTCTGAGACTGTCTTTCAGAGTCCTCAGTCCTTATCCATTTGATCAGTTGGAGGTGGATGGTCTTGCAAAATCCCTCAGCATCAGCTGTGGGGAGACCCTGGCAGACCAAGTTTATCTCTGTCTGCTACAGAGTGTGTGGTGACAAGCTCCACATACAGCCCCTTGTCCTGGAACCGGAACCGGAACCCAACTGGAACACCATCCATTTTCTTTTCCTTGCAAGAATTTTAAGAATGGTAATTCAAGGATTGCTTTATAAATTTTTTTTTTAGAGTAATATTAATGAACTTTTTTTAAAATCACAATTTTCTTTTACCAAACAGTACTTTTTCCAAATTGGATGTGATTCTAGAATTAATACTTTTTTTACAATTTAGAGTTCATAGTCTAGTTATTATTTACTTGTGTATGACAATTTTGACAACATTTAGGAGGCTTTTTTAATCTTTTTTTATTATAAAAGATGATTGTTATTGTTATACTTTAATTTTGAAAAATTATTTTGTGATTTTTTTTGTGCTATGTTATTTGTGCTATGTTGAAAGAACTTAGAGTTTATCAGTTACAGGTAGATACTGGATATGTAAAATAATCTTATAGATAAGTTATGTTGTTTCTATTAAGAAAACATTTTAGTGTAATCCACATGAACACTTAAAGAAAGTATATGTGTTTTACTTCTTGCCAAAATATTTTCACTTATTCTGTGTCCTAACAAAGGTGTGGATCTGTTATTAATGCATTAAACCTTATTAGAGATTAAATGCTGCAAAGGAGTTTCTATGGGAGCCAGATGAGAAAGTGCACGTTCTATCTGGTAAATTCTATTTGCTAAACATCAAATTGTGTGTTTAGTAGGAAGACCAAAAGTGTTGAGCATAAGCGTATTGTAGAGACAGTTTTAGATAGAGTATAGCAATTATATGAGAGAGAGCTAGGATTCATCCAAGCTCCTTTGTCCTTGCTTGGCATTCAAGGGAGAACCTTGCAGGTAGGATCTTCAAAGAGAACCTTCAGGTTGCTCTGTTTTATTTTCCCCGTGTGTCCTGTCTGCCTTGGCAATAAGCTTGTGTGTGTGTATGTGTGTGTGTGTGTGGGGGTGGCCTAAGGGATTTAAAGTTGAAACTTATATTAGTTTAATAGTTAAATTAATTTTTGATCAATAATAATTGTGTTTGTAGGATTATATATTTTACCAACAAATTTCTTTTATTTATTTATTTATTTATTTATTTATTTATTTATTTATTTATTTGCCTTGTTGTTTGCCTGGAACTAGAACTACAGACAGTTGTTAGCTGCCATGTGGGTGCTGGAAATCGAACCCAGGTCCTCTAGAAGAGCAGACGGTGCTCTTAACCGCTGAGCCATCTCTCCAGCCCCCACAATGGCTAGTTACTATAGCAGGTGTTTTCTAAATATTTTACATATATTCTCATTAATCTCACCCTATGATGTAGATGTCATTAACCTCCTTTTGTGCTAAGTAATCTAAGTTAGCTGATTATTTCTCATTTAACAAAAGTGCTAATGAATCTAAATTTTCTTTTAATGTGTTTTACCATTAATTTTATTGTAAAGAGTTTTTATTTTTAATGTTCCTTCTTTATATTGTCTATAATTGAAAATAACTTACTATATATGGATCAGTAATGAGGCTATTGTGACATGTTAAGTTGGTTACTAAATAATTTGATTTTATCGTTTTTTTTTTTTTTATTTTTGTTTAAATTTGAGACTGGAAGGCTTAAAACTCAAGGTGGTAGCCTTAGTTTCATAAGTGCCTGGAGCATGAAAGCTTAACTTTCTCATCTAGCTCTCTCAGTGTAAATGTAGAGAGCATTCTGGTCTAAGAAGTGGCCACCATGCACATGGTATAAAATGTATGTGAGGAGATATGAATGGTAGACTTTAGATAGAGAATTCTCAGTACTTTTTCTGTAAAATTTCCTGGTTTTTCTTCCAGTCTTTAGATGACCTTTCAAATGTTTCCTCTGATGATTGTGGACAACTTCATGCCTACATTTCTGACACTGGTAAGAGGCCTTGTGTTGCAGGTACTATTAAATATGAGTGATTGTAATTCCCTGTTACTCTTCCATTTATCATTACATTCAGCTTATGTTATGATCATTTTTTTTTTCTTGTAACAATTCTTCATTAAGTCCTATAATGTTTGGTTGCTTGTGTGTTTGGATATTTTTCTTCTTTAAGGTTGCCGCTGTTAACATTTGAAAATGCTTACTTTCCAAGCATTTACTATCATTTCAAGTAAATTCTAAAGCCATTCTTTTCCTCTGTGTGTACTTGAATCTTGCTTATAATGACTTTCATAATTCCCGTTTGTTTTTTACACATATCTCTTATCTGTATTTGTTTCATGTGCTCAAGAGTTGGTAGAGATAGTTGGGGAGATAGGCCTCGAATACACTCCTCACAGATTTTCACAGATACTTTAATAGGTTGAGTGTTCAGGACCTTGTGATTGTTATATAATGCTAATGAGCATTAGAAATGTTAGTTTTTTCCCTGGCCTCTCACTGTTCCTAGAGTGTGTGAGTATTTCTGCTTACTTAATGCTTACTTTACATTTTAGATTTTGAAAAGAGATTTGGATATATAAGTCTGGTTTGAAAAATAATGATCTGCATTTTAAAAATGGCTTTGTTTTCTTACTGTCAGTGGAGCTAAAGATTCGTTTTGCATCCAGATTTCTGGAATGAGTTGTGTGTCAGTTGTTCCCTCACCCTCTACAGAGTGAACATGTGCATCACTCTCCTCTTAGACATCACCAGAGAACACACTGTAGGTTCAAGTAGAGGTCTTCTTGTTATTTTCCTT
Source organism: Sigmodon hispidus (assembly GCA_004025045.1). Taxonomy (NCBI): domain Eukaryota; kingdom Metazoa; phylum Chordata; class Mammalia; order Rodentia; family Cricetidae; genus Sigmodon; species Sigmodon hispidus. The sequence continues at coordinate 64,733 of PVIH01008649.1, forward strand.
CTAACTGTTGAAGCACTTGTCCACCTTTGCCTTCCATAAATTCTTAAACAACTTTAAAGAATTATCCTTTCTTGGCTTATCTTCTAATTTTAAGGATGTCTTTTCATGTAATACTTTTTTATTTCTTAGAAATATTAAATTTTATGTCCATGTCTATGGTGTTAATATTTCACTTTTTAGGCTATTCTGATTTTCTAGTTGTTTAATCAGTTGTTAGTTTTTCAACAATACATTTTTTTAAATGCACAAAAGCACATGGCAAAACATTTTTAATAAATTGCTTTTTTTCTCATTCGAATATGCACAAATTCTGGGGAAGCAATTTCATATTGTAGGGTTAAGAGCACAGCTTTTGATCAGTTGTCTGGGCTTAGGCCTTTACTCTGTAGCTTCAGTTAGAGGCACTCCTGTGAGGTTTCTACTGGAATTTCTTCACCTTTCAAGTAGAATCTTGATATACATGCCTATCTCATAGGTTAGCTATAGGTGTAACTAACTACTTAAAACTGCTTGTGTGTGACAGTTATCAGCTATGGCTGCTTATTCAATATTTATTTTTCAACTGCATGATGTCATGTCCTTAACAGTTCTGTTATTAAACATAAAACTACAGTCCAATACTCTGCTGCTCTTAGACTGTTCCAGGACCTCTATTGTCTTCTTTTTCTTTCAACAAAATTACCTGTTTTCTGAATCTTAAAGACATTAATCTCATTTTTGCTGTTGTACATGCACTTGGGTAGTCTCTTTCCCCTAACAATTCGTGACAAATTTTGATTATCCTGTTCAAAGTACTTTGCTCCATGTTCTGTCTCTTCTGTTCCTTAGTATTCTCCTTGTTCTCACTAATTCCTAATTGGTTATGTTGAGTTGCCTGATAGGCTTTGCTTCTACATTATCTTTCCCAAATATCCCTTGAACACATTTGATAAAGCCAATTCTTTATTGATCCTGCAACAGTGTTTAGAATGGCCAAATCTTTAACTTGATGAAAAAGTCATCTATTATTTGATATACTTGAGTCTGCAAGAGAAAGTTGACGTAAAATGTGAGCAGTGCATGTAGCTAAAGCATGAATGTAGAATGTGGTGACTAAAATATTTCTATTACTAAGATTATCACCAGTATAATTATCATTGACAGAAATAAACTTAGTAAGATATTGTATACAAAGGGAAGGAAAGATAATTTTAAGTGGGAAGTGCAATTTTTAGAAAAGTTACCATAAGTTGTTTGAATGAGTCTTTGTTCATGTATATTTGCCAATATAGATATCTACATTTATAATAGGGAATAGTATCTGATATCCCTCCAAATCGAAACTGCAGTTTATGTGCCTACAAGAATATATCTGTATTTTACTGTCCCCTAGCTACTATGTACCCCAGCATCTCATTCCAGAGAATTAATATAGTTGCTCTTCAGAAGTCATGGTATATTCATTCTCAAACCTCTGCAGATAGCAAAATCCACAGATGCTCTGTTCTCTTACATGAAATCATAGAGTATTTGCATGTGACCTAAGTGTATTCTGCCATATATTTTGAATCATCACCAGATTGCTAACCCAGTGCAGTGATGCTATGTAAATAATTGATGTGTTATATTGGCTAGAGAATAAAGATACAGATTTAAAAAAAAAATCTGTACATACCAGTACAAGCACATTTAAAAACTTTTTTCAGTGCCCAGTTGTCTGATTTAAGTACATACAGGCCCAAGTGTGTAAGATCACTTAGAGTGGTAACAGCTTTCTTGGTGCATTCTTTCATAAGCCCAGACCACTCAGATGCCTAAACTTGAAAGTAAATTTTAGAATGCAGCTCCAGGAAGAAATGAGAGCCATAGTAAGGGAAAGTTGTGTTTTTGAAAAATCAGAAGTGACAGTCTTAATAGTACTTGAATATGTTGAAAAATATTCAGAAGAATAAATCATAAGGCAGCCAAGAAAGGATTGTAAAATAAAAAATACAGTGATTAAAATTGAGATGCATGTGCAATTAAGTACTGGAGTTGAAGGGCTAAACTGCTATGATGCCTGCCTCACATGGCAATATTACAAAAATGACTGAAAATAGAAGTATACAAGTGCCATAGACTATGAGGAGAAATTGTGGTTCAGTTGGTAAAGTGCTTACACAGGAGCATAAAGATTGGAATCTCAGTCCCCAGCATCTGTACAAATGTGTTGTACTGCATTATGCCCCCTGAAAATCCAGGGCTAGGCATGTGGCGAGAGGAGTATCCTTGGAGCCTAGTCTAGCAAATTCTTGAACGACTCCAGGTTTTGTGAGAGACCCTGTCTCAAACAAACAAACAGAAGCAGAGAGACTGAGAAAGATTTGATGTTGATCATTGACTTCTACATGGGTATACAAACAAGCATTCCTACATGTATATATACACTATCCATATGAGAAGAAAGCATTGAAGCAGTGGAGACCAAAGACAGTGGTTCTCGACCTGTGGGTCACAACCTTTTTCTGTGTTCCATATCAGATATCTTGTATATCACACATTTATATTATGATTCATAACAGTAGCAAAATTATAGTAATGAAGTAGCAACAATGTAATTTTATGGTTGAGGGTCACTGTAGTAAGAGGAACTGTATGATAGGGCTGCAGCATCAGAAAGGTTCAGAGCCACTGCTCCTGAGTTAAACAGTAAGCTTAGAAAGTCAGGAGCATGATTCAGAGTTCTTCTTTATCTAAGATTAGTACAAAGTAAAAGCAGATTTCACCTTTAAAGGCTCTCTGGCTTGTATGGTATATGGAAAGTCAGTAGGGTGAGAACTTATTTATTTATTGCTGCTGTTGTTGCTAACTTCCCAGAATAAGCTACATTTGTGAATTGTTGAATTAATTTGTAATTCTGAGAAAAGAATTACCAGGAGATAATCTTTACCCTGTGGCTTTTTTGTTGTTGTTCAGTTGAACAGATTTTAGTTAACTACAAATGAATAGTAAAGGCTATTGTCTAGTATATGAAATTTAGGAGACACCACTGCTTCAACTCTTACTACTAGTTCTGTGGAAACATTCTTAATAATGAATGTATTTCTTAGGAAGAGCTTTCAGTGGCCAGTGGCATCATGAAACTTTAACTTGTCTTATGTTGTAGTCATTTATAATACCATATACATGTGAACACAGAGGATTGGAATATGTTTTATCCTTTGCTGCCATTCCTTTGTCTGTCATTTCAAATTCTTCATTTCATGTTGTCTTTGTTTGTTTTTGTTCTTCATCTTCCTCCTTTTTGTGTCTTTTGTTCCTCTTCATTTTGTTTGAAATGACTAGTATATGCTGACTATGACCCATATGCTGTGGCAGGCGTTTGTAATGATCATGGCAAGACATACGCACTATATGCCATCACTGTACACCGGCGCAGCCTAAACACTGAGGAGATGTGGAAAACCTATCGACGTTACAGTGACTTCCATGACTTCCACATGAGAATCACTGAGCAGGTAATGGGGTTTGTAAAGCTATTGGCCTTTATACAGTCTCTTGATTCAACATTGGTTCTACATTTCTCTAAGGATGTTCACACTGAATAAAGTTAATGAGAGAAAATAAGGTACTGATATTTTATACAGTTGCCATGATTGTTGACATGATTTTAAGCAATGAGCTACTAAATCAGATGTGAAAACTTGAACCAGTCTAACTCATTGTGGAATAAAACAAAGCCCCAATGGTACTTTAAAATGGAAGAGTTAATGAATGTATTTCTGTTCTGAGAGAGAAAACCAGTGGATGACGGGAAGGGACAGAGTTCCTGTGCTCTGTAGATGTATTGGTTTCCAGCAGGGAAGGAGACTGCTATAATGCCCTTGAACACAGTGGTAGTGTTTAGAGACATAATTTAAAGCTATAGTTATTTTGAATGGTACTTCCAGCCAACAGTGTTGCTAAAACCTGGATACTTTGCTTCAGTTATTTTAAACCACACTCTAACATGAACCTGGCATTAACCAAATTCTTACTAAATTTAATCTTGTTTTGTAAAAGTAACTATAAAGACTTTTAAAGTTAAATGAAAGGAAACTTTATCTGTATTATTTTTGAAAAGTTATTTTTTTCTTCTTTTTAACTTAGGAAAAAAAAAATACCAGATGAGCTGGAATAGGTACTCCGTGGAGCTTATTTTCACTGTTGAAAGTCTGATTGATTCAAAATTTTAGTTATATAAGTAGTATTCAAGCCACTAAAATAAAGGTTATGCCTAATTGGATTTCAAATGACTTTGTACTATAGAAATCAAAAAATGTCCTTTTCAGTTAATATATTCAGAAAAATATTGGCACCATGATAATCTCAATAAAATGCTTAGCAGATAGAGTAGGATAAACTAAGAGCTTTAAAATTATTGAAAATATAGATGTTGATCAACTTCTGAACAGCAGTAACAGAACTCTCTTTAATGAAGTAAGTAATTGTCTTTGAACATATCTTTTCATTTATATTTTTCTGTGTTAATAGATCTTTTTATGAAGGACTCCAACTCATTGGAGAAGAACTGCTTACTTCTTATATATTAGCTCTTTCATGTACTTGAACCAATCACAAGTTTTAAAAAATTATTAATGACCAAGAATAGTTGCAAATTAATAGGAATTTGATTTTATAGGACATTTTTTCTGTGTACAAATAGTTGCAATTTTTCTTAATGCAAATAAGTAAGTAGTGCTTAAATTAAAAGTAAAATGACTTTAAAATTGGTTCCATTTTGTTTAATATAATGAGTAATCTTTTTTCTCAATCTAAGTAAATGAACTACAATTTATTTTCTTTTAAGACTTTAATAAATAGTGTTACATTTATGGAGAAGGTTGATAAACTTAAAAGTTGAGAATTTAATGTTACTTACATTTAAAAATGATCTGAACTGCTTTTTCATTTACTTTATAAAAATTTTATTAAGTTTTTCTTATGTGCCTGACTCTTCTCAATTCTAGGAAAGTAACAGTGAACCAGACAGGCAGTATCTTGACTCCAGGAATCCTGTAGTTATTGTGCATTTCTTTTCCCTGAGTGAAGTCTGAATGAGTGCACAAACACACTGATGTCCATGTTGATATTAATTACTCATCTCACAGATGAATAGGAGCATTTATTTGTTTGAATATTAACACATTTTGAATTTTTTAAACATAATTTCAAATCTACTTCATCAAATTTCTAGTGGTATATTAAGAATCCAAATCCTAGTGCCAGGATTAAAGTTGTGTGCCTGGCTCTTGTTAGACTTTGAACTCATAGAGACCCAGTTGAATTTCTGCCTCTAGGGTGATGGGATTAAAGGCATGGGCCATCACTCTCTCCTCTTCATTGGCTTGGCTCTGTGGGTGGCTGTTTCTTTTGATATTTCAGGCTGTTTTTATTAAACATATAATATATAACAACAGTGTATATTTAGTATTTGAGGTTTTTTAGAGGACATTCTGATTTAGTATGTGTCAATTCTTACTTGTTTGGACCTTCTATTTTTCTCATTTTTAGAAATATTCCTGTTATGTGTTGATAGGTTATATAAAATTTATTTTCTTATGACAGTATTTTAGAATATTGATATTCAGGGCAATAACTTTCAAAGGATTGTGTCTTTGATCTCTTGACTTTTTATTTTGTGATATTGTTTGTTAACATTTTTAAGTTTATGGAGAATTTCTTATTTTAATGACTACGGGCATTTTTGTTCATAAAATTTTTCAGACTAGGTACATCACGCAGTGGAAATAATTCTAAAAGCTGGAAGCCTGGGGTCCAGGGTTGGCAGGTTTGGCTTCTCCTAAGGCTTCTCAGTTGTCCTAGACAAGGACATGGCCTCTTCCCTGTATGTGTACATTTCTGGTGTGTGCTGTCCTTCTGTGACGATGGCACAGAGTCAGGTTGACTCACAGCCTACTCCAGAAGCATTAGATTAATTTAATTACCTCAATAAAGAACCAGTCTTACAGGATTATAGTATAGGATCCTAGCGGGAGGCTTTCAGCATGTGAACTTGGGAAAATACAGTTCTGACTCTTGTTCTTTGGTAAGAAAGGAAACTAAGTGTGTAATTTAGAGTCATATGCATGCATAATATTTTAAGAAATTGTCCATCTTTTGAAGCAGCATAGGATGTTGACTTCCACAGTGTAATTTAAAAAATAAATAAATAAATAAGGATTTCATTGATTCACCAGACAATATACACAAAGACTTGTTTCTTCTGGCTTTATATATAACCAAATTTGTGAACTATCACCACTATATAATGTATTGCCTCATCTATTTTTTCTTCTTGATATGACTGAAGCAAAAGAATTATTTTACATATGTGCAGTGAACTTGTTCATGTTTTCACTCTAAACAACCATATTTCACCGTGCTAACTCTTCCAGTTTGAGATGCAAATAGTTCTGAACCTTATCACCCCCCATGTCTGTAATAGGAATTGTTTTTTGTTTTGTTTGTTTGTTTTTTCATAGAGTTAATGTATTTAAACAAAGGATGGTTTAAAAAACTTGTTGCTTTGGTGTATTTAATATGGAAAGAGGAAAGAGACCACTTAAAGCTTCAGGTGCTGGCTGTTTGCCAGACCATTCATGGTTAAATACTCCTCTTAGGCCATTTAGCAACCAGGATAGGATTAGCTTATGTTTGAGAAGCTGTAGTAGATTACTATCATGGACCATGAAGATGCATCTAAGTGCTAAGATTGTAAAGGGTAGACAGTGACTCTTAGGTATTTTTCATAGTATAATCCATGAGCTTATTTTTCATATGGTTATGAGAAAGAAATATTCTCTGTATATATAGTTATATGCAGAATTATATCAGTGCTGCCTAGACTTAATGATTCATCTTTTCTGCCCTTTAAAGATAAATATTACAGTGATTATTTTATTATCAATAGTATTAAATTAGTCTTTATTAAAATTTAGTCAGCTATGTCATAACGTTGATTAAAATTTTAAATTTTTGATACTTTGTTCGTGAGTCAAATGGTTGCTAATAAAACTAAATGCTAAAAAGTATTACTGTTTTACTATGAAATTTTGAATAATCTAAAAATTTGAACACCAGAATGAAGCTTCGTGTGGTGAATACCTATTTTCATCAGTTACCTAACTTTGTCATTCTTCAGTCGATACTTTTTATGATAAGGATGGCTGACTGTATGTTGAGCTTTGGAGACTATTTTTGTGGTGTTTTGTTTAGTGTAAAAAAAAAAACTACAAATTATCTGTAGATACTTTTGACATGCAGAGACATTGTTACATGGAAATTGTTTCTCTTAGAAAGAGAACTGTTGAATGCATTTTGTCTTCTAGTTTGAAAATCTGTCGAGCATATTAAAGCTCCCTGGTAAAAAGACATTTAACAACATGGACAGAGACTTTTTAGAAAAGAGGAAAAAGGATTTAAATGCCTATTTGCAGGTAAGACTATTTCCCATAGATTTCATTTGCTATGATACACACATAGATTTCTTTGTTATGTTTGGTGTAGCATATGCTTGGCATACCTGTGATTCTGGGCTCCATCTAACTAGCAGTAAGAACAAAAACACAACTGTGTGGCTGTAATAGTAACCAATTTTGAGGAGCGTATCAAATGTGACATGTAATCCTTTTAATAGTTTTAATATTAACTATTTCTATATTTAGGGATGAACTTAGATCTTTTCTTGTAAGCACTAAGACTTGTTTCTTTATATTTAGATGAATATGTATATGTGACATGTTTTTCAGATTATTCTAACTAGATATATGGTATAGCCAACAATTAAATGTTCTCAATTCAATGCAAAGTAACTTTTCAGTTTACCACAGAAAAAACAGTACATTTGTTTGTTCTCCTAGTAGTTCAAGAGAGGAATAGAGCTGAAGATGCTTCTTGCATCCATCAGCTTGGTCACAAAATTTCCTCATAAGAAATAAAACATTTTACAAGTTACATATTGCACAGGCTGGTAGAATGCCCAGAGATACACTTTATACTTGAATACCCAGTAGCCAGGTGGAGTAATGAACCTTTTCAGTTTATCTTAGTTAGTGTTTATGATGTGTTTGCATGTTCCAGAAAGGCATCACCACAGCTGATGGTGTTCCATTACTTAGCTCCCTGTCTTCTGCAGGCAGAATCAGCAAACTGCAGCCAACAGATAAGCACCTATTTGGACTAAGAATGTTTACTTGTTGCCTGCCTGTAGCTGTTTTTTTTTTTTCCTATCTTTGTTTGTTTGTTTGTTTACAAGCAGGAGATTTGAATAGTAACAGTAGAGACTTTGTGGTCATAGCCTACATAATATGGCTCTTTGAGAAAAAACCTTTTATGATTTAGAAAACTTCTACCCTAGAATCTAGTGAGATTTAAAAGCTAATACTCTGAATATTTTGTTTAGAAGTTTTTAAATTTTTCTCTTTAATATTCCTATCTGTGACTGGCTTTGTTTATCACTGCAATTGTACTTCCTTGGTATGTGTACTGAAATAACAGGAAGAGAATGAAGCAGAGATGCAGTCCCTGAGTGTGGAACTGCTACATTTCTAAAACTCCTTAAACATTTTGTTTCAAAAACACTCAGTTTTAGTGTCAGTAGGAGTCCTATTGGTTATGTTTATACGGTTGATAAAAATGACTTTTCCCAAATGAGGTACGATAAGTCTATATTTAAAGGTGGTATACTTTTAGCTCATGAACTCAGTTTATCACAGCTTGTGGTATAGAAGAAACTAAGCTAAATTATTAAGATCCTTAGCATTTGTGTAAGCAATATTTTGTTTTGCATTTTTTATAATACTTGAAAGTTTTTGTTTATATCATAAAATTCTATTTTATTAATGCTAAAGCTGAGCATTATTTTATGAACAACACAGTTTTCTAATGTGCTTAAGTTGTGGAGTTAGAAAACAGAATGAACTTAAAGTTTTTTAAGTTTATGAAATGAAAGTATAAACAGTAATTTCCACTATCTTACCATCTCAAATTGCCTTCTTTTCTGTAGTTGCTCTTAACTCCTGAAATGCTGAAAGCATCCCCAGCTCTGGCTCACTATGTGTTTGATTTCCTGGAGAACAAAGCCTACAGTAAAGGGAAAGGGGACTTTGCTCGCAAGGTAAACACACAATTGAATTTCCTTTAAAGATAGTCTTTCATGGTTCCATCTTATAAGAGAAAAATACAGATTTGCATGTATTTTAAAATGATACGTTAAGTGTGTCTTGGCATGTTGACTTCAATCAGTTTACTGTTGTCTGGAGTATCTATTAATCTCAAAGATGCAAGGAGAAAGACCAACCATTCAAATTATCATGGCAAAATTAATCAAGCAGTTAATTAAAGCAAGATTTTAAAAATTTGTGTACATAGGCTGTCTTTTTCTAAAAATGGGGTTCAAGAGGTCAGCATTGGATGTGAGGAAGACAAGGTCTTTATTACTCAGGGATAGGAGGTTTGGTGAACAAAATAGATGAGGTTAAAGGAGAAGAGCATTGGCATAGAACAAAGACCTGACTACAAGGTGATCATAAGGTAGTTATGACAACCATTTGAAGCAAAGGTAAGGTTGCCATTTCCAGGAACAGGCAGTACAGAATCAAGCCCAAGATGGAGGCAGGCTGGTTAATCTTACCTTAAGCTCACATGATCTAGTAGAGCTTGAAAGAAAGAAAAACAAGGAAACAAACTTTAAAAATAGTCCATTAGGAAAAGGCCTGAAGTAGGTGACAAGCTTTTTTTTTCTTTCATTAAAGATGAGAAATGTTAAATATGATGTGTTCCTGAAAGTATTTTTACCTACTGAGTAGAACGTTTGTTATTTAAAGGGTTTGTTAATTTAAAATATGGAACCAGACCTGCTTTTGAAATTATGTATTGTGGTATGAAGGCCTTGTAAATAGGCCTTCAAAGTTCTGTTCCTTCCAGGCTAACAACCTTCATTGTATTACTTTTTATTCTGCTACTTTAGTTTTCTAACAAAATGAAGATGTAACTCTTTATTTTAAGCCATTATGTAAAGTAAGATATTATCCTGTGTTTGAATGTGTCTTACAGATAACTAATGAATATTTCCTGTTTATTATAAGAGCAGCAGAAGCAGAAGTAATAGCAGAATTTAGGAAAACGTGCAGTAACTCTTTGCAAACTTTTCGAATTCTTTTTAAAATGATTTCAAAATAAAAAACTGAAAAGCTTCTACCATCCTTTCAAGTTCTTCCTTGTCTTTAAAAACAGAAAAGAGGTGAAGGGATTGACACAAAATAATATTTAGGAATTATAAATAGTTCATATGGTTGTGGGATTTTAACATCTTAATATATATCTTAGTTATGGTTTCTGTTGAAGAGACACATGACCACAGTAACTCTTATAAAGGAAAGCATTTAATTGAGGCTGATTCACAGTTTCAGAGGTTTAGTCATTACCAGCATAGTGGAAAGCACGGCAGCATGCAGGCAGGCAGAGTGCTGGAGAAGGAGCTGATTGTTTTACATCTTCATCTCCAGGCAATAGGGGTGATCTATGTTGTCATTTGTTTGTGCTCTTTCATGGGACCCACCACTCAGCCCCCAAGTAAATCACACATGAAATCTTATTCTTACATATAAATGCTTGGCCTTAGCTTGGCTTGTTTCTTGCCAGCTTTTCTTAACTTTAAACTATCCCATCTACCTTTTATCTCTGGGCTTTTCCCTTTTTCTTACTCCTGTATATTTTGCTTTTTCTTTTTTTACTGTCTTGTTGGTTGTATAGCTAAGTGGTTGGCCTCTTGCATCCTCCTTTTCTTGCTCCTTTGTTTTCCCTCCATATTTCTCTTTTTATTTATACTCCCTGCCTGCCAACCCTGCCTTTATCTCTCTCTTTCCTCATTATTGGCAGTTCAGTTTTTTATTAGACCATCAGGTATTTTAGACAGGCAAGTAACATGGATTTACCTAGTTAAACAATAAACAAAAGCAACACATCTTTATATCATTAAACATGTTTCAGAGAATAAACAAAAGTAACAAACCTTAAATTAATATTCTACAACAGAATTATGTGCTACACTAAGCATAGCTTGAGCACAGGTGAACTCAAAGTCCACCCCTGCAGTGACATACTTCTTCTAACAAGGTCACACCTATTACAACAAAGCCACACCTCTTAATAGTGGTACTTCCCTTGAAGGCTGTGTTCTTTCAAACTATCCCAATATGGTTGCTACCATCCCTAAGTTGAATGTTTTAAAAAATAAATTCTATATATAGACTTTAAAATAGTAAAGTGTACACATATATATGTACACACATATATATACATATATGCATGTGAATATTTTTTATACTTTTTTCCCAGAGTGTTTGCATTCATTATCTAATCTAAATGTTAATAAAGATATGTTTTATTCTTCTTTTAGGCATTTTTCTTATATTCTGCTCTGTGATTATACTTTATGTTAAATATGCATCATCCTTTTAAATAATCAGTAGTAGCACATATTTGTTAATTGCATATTACATTTTTAATTACTAATAAAGTCCAAAGAACCTTGTAGATTAAATAGTCTACAAGATTTTATGAGAAGCTTTTTACAACTTAAGCAGTATCTTGACTGTTACTTTTGTCTGTTTCATAAAAATGATATGTAGAACAGTTCATAGAATAAGTGCCAAAGAGCCTTTTTCTTAGCTTGATGTACCTTTTTATCTACTATTATATTCTAATGTGGAATCATTTTTAGCCATAATGAGAAGTATAAATTTAAGTTAAAATTTCATTGTGTGTTGTGTTACTAGAACAGGGAACTGAATAGAGCTGGCAACTTAAAGAACAAGCAGTCTGTTTTCAGAGCACTCCCTAGGTCTGTTTTTAAAACAAATCCTCTATTTGTAGAAGTAGTCGTAGGGTGGACTCTTATGCTTGTGAAGTTCTCCTCAGTGGATAGTATATTAGAGAGGTAGAGTTTTCTTTTTATTTGTATGTTTTAAATGTGATAGATATTTGATAGATGTTCTCATAAGGTCCTTTCATAGAATTCTGCATATCAGGTTGGACCTGGTGGCATAAGTCTTTAATACCCAGCATTCAGGCAACAGAAGCAGGCAGATTACTGAGTTCCAGGACAGTGAGGGCTACACAATAAAACCCTGTCTTGAAAAACCAAACAAACCAAAAAAAGAATTCCACCTGTGTATTCTTGATTAAGATTGAATATTCTATAAAGTACATCAGCTTTATTGGTGGCTGTCTTAATTATTTTCATTGCTGTGATAAAACACTAAGGAGAGTTTATGGGGCATATGGTGTCAAAGGGCTAGCGTCCGTAGTATCAGAGACAACTGAGAGCTTGGCTCATGATCTGCTAGTAGGAGATAGAGAGCACACACAAAGGGCATGACTCCAAACCTCAGTGCCCATCCCCAGTGAAACACCTCCTCCAACAAGTCCATAGTTGCTAATCCTTCCTGACCAGCTACATCATCTTGGACCAAGTATTCAAATATATGGCCTGTTCTCACTCACACCTTCATATTTCACTCTCTGGCCCCATAGGCTTGTGACAATACATAATGCAAAATGCATGCAGTTTCCATAGTCTTTTACAGTCTTAATACAAGGTCCAAAGTCTATTCTGAGTCTCAAGGCAATCTCTTAACCCTTTTTAGTTTTCACAGGATTTTTTTTTATATACCAGTAAAACCCCTGTAAAAACTAAAAAGCAAATAACAAATTCCAACATGAAATTACACAGAATGTACATTATCATTTAAAAAGGGATGATTGGAGAAATAGTGAGGAAATAATGGACCAAAGCGAAGCCAAAATCCAAGAGGAAATCTGCAAATCCTGTAGCTCTAGTTCAAAAGGCCTAGGTGATTAACCCTATGGGCTTTGTTTACTGAAGCAAACTTCTCTCTCTTGAGTAGTCTCACTCTCTGTAGCTGTTCAGCAGATGTCTTATGCTGTGGCAAGTATCTCAATATTGATTTTGGTTATGGTGAAAATATGCTATGGTTAATTCTATTTGCATTAATATTTGGGAAGGTATTCAGAATTTGTCAGTAAGTAAATGAAAACTTAAATTCCTATCTTAGCTGTATCTTCCTCAGTCATATTTAAAATCATGTACATTCATTTTCAAGATAGATTTTAAAGTACACCAGGTTAACATGTGTAGGTGTGTATATGTGTGTGTGTGTATGTTCATATATTTTAGTGTAGGTGTGTATAGGTGTGTGTACACATATTTTAGTGCAATGGCATACTATTAACTAGAAAATCATTTTGTCTTTCTATAGTTGCACTCTATATTTTTTTTTCATCTTCTAAGTTATGTAGTTGATCTGAACATAATTTCTTTTTTGCTTTAGATGGACACTTTTGTAAATCCACTTCGCAATTCTATGAGGAATGTTTCAAATGCAGTAAAATCCCTTCCTGATAGTTTGGCAGAAGGCGTGACAAAAATGTCAGACAATGTAGGCAGAATGTCAGAGAGGTTAGGTCAAGACATAAAGCAATCTTTCTTTAAGGTAAGCAGATTCCCTGTGGTATGTAAAGCAAATTGTTGTTATGTCAGCTAAAATGTATTGAGCTGCTTCCCCAAATTTTCAGACATGCGTTCTTAAAAAAAGAAAGGGTAAAAGGCAAATTTATGTCAGACACTTAACACTAGAAATTCTTTCCTCAGTCTTTTGTGATAGAATTTTAAAAATTTATTTACAATAAATATTTAAAATTAGTATCAACTTATTATACAGGGAAGTTTCGATTCTCTAATGGTGTAGACTTTTTTGCAAATAAGTTATATTTACAAATAAGTTATACTTAATAATTCACTGAAATATAAAGTCTAATTTTTCCTGATTTCAACAATGGAGATGCATCAGATCAAAGTCAGAAGACGTCTTCCTCTGGTCATTGTGTTGATGTGTCCTCATGTGCATACCCTTGGGAAGCACAGAAATTATAGGAAACTTTATTACATTCTTAGACAATGGGGTTGGACTGAATACCTTTGTTACATTTCTAACTTAGAATTGTAAAGTAATTTTGACATAGTTTTTTTTTTTTTTAAGGATGTTATCAAAGCTGTAAAAGACAAACCATAAACATAACACTTGAGTTGTTATAAACATATGTAATAGTTAATTCCATCTGAATCTGAATGACATATACACATGTTTATTGAACAAAGATTTTCCTTCATGTTAGAGGCAGTTACTTTTCTGTTAAACATTGTACTTTCAGTGAAAATTTGTCCTGATATGTAGTTGTGGGAAAGTGAAACATTGAAATAAGTGGCTGGTACTGCTTCATATGCCCTGGTACAAAAACCATCATCGAACTTTCTCAAGCTTTAAAATACATGATCTTAATAGCCTTCGTATGTTTCCAGGTATTTTTCAGCTAACACTGATTTTTCCTTCTTCTCACTCATCAAATATTTAGTTAATTGCTTAAACCTGTTAACATATTTTAGCAAGGCCTTAAAGTAAAAGCAGACTGGAGCTTTGTTCCCTGGCCATGCTGAGTTCAGAGTTTAGGATGTTAGTTAACCTTTGTTAAAATGTTGTACCAAAAATCACATCAAATGCTTAACAATGCTGGTGTCTGGTTTTGATGTTGTTAGGTATTCCTCTTTGCTAGTTTGTTGATTTGTTTACTTTAAATGCCTAGGTGCCTCCTTTAATTACAAAGACTGATTCAGATCCTGAGCATTGTCGAGTCTCAGCTCAACTTGATGATAATGTGAGTTAATTTTTATTCTGTAATTTTATTCTAGAATGTTTGGTAGATTTTCTTTAATAAATGTGAATGTTTCATTCATTCAGATTCCCATATTTGGTTAAACATGGTGAATTCTTACTCGTTTGTTTTTGATGTTGCATATTTCTGATATCAACCCTCTTAATTTAAAAAACAAACAATAAACCAGAAATGACCAGGGTCCTAGAAACCACTATACTCCCATTCTGTAATAACCTCCTCTTCCACCCTGGATGGACTGCTTTCCTTTTACTCATGTTCTATACTTCGTACTTGGAAACAAAACTATAAAGGATATTCTCCCTGGTCTCTTTTGTTGTTCAATTTTGTCATAGTCTTCTATGCTATGTCATTTAGTTGCTCTTTTTCAATTTTTTGTGCCTTTGTAGTGTGTGTGTTTAATCTTATAAGTTTGTATATTGGGTTATGTATAGAACTTTATGAACATTTTAGTTCATATTTTAAAATTAAAATTTTGAGTTAGGAAATATATAAATTTTGTAAATTATATTTTAGTATTTGCTACCAAATACTTTTCCAAAGCTGATTGTACCACTTTAATTGTCACCAGAAGGACATGACAGTTTTAATATTCTGCATTCTGCCAGGAGCCAACACTTGTATCTCTGTAACTCAGCCTTCTCCTGGTTGTACTTCTTGTAGATTCATCTAGGTTGGCCATTCATTCAGTGGCCTGTCTTGTGGATGTCTAAATCTTTTACTCATTTTTCCAATGACACAGCTCTTTGTTTTTGTGTGTTTTTTTATTGTGGATGCAGCACATAATCTGGGTATGAGTTCTTTGGTGTGTGTGTAACCCCCCCCCCAATGTCTGTTGTTTTTATCCTCTTTATGTAAATTGGCCTACTTTAGAGTGACAGTAATGCTGTCCTGTGGTGTGGTTTTCCTTTCCAAACCCTCTTGCTTTACCATGGCAACACTTAAATTTGCACTTCATCTCTTACTAATTCTGTGTGTAGATTATCAGATGGGTGTTCAGCTAACATAAG
>PVIH01008650.1:0-89116 GCA_004025045.1 Sigmodon hispidus
AAACCGCCATATTGCATTCCAAAGTGGCTGAACAAGCTTACACTCCCACCAACAATGGAGGAGTGTTCCCCTTGCTCTGCATCCTCTCCAACATAGGCTGTCATCTGTGCCTTTTATCTTAGCCAATCTAACAGGTGTTAGGTGGTATCTCAAAGTTGTTTTGATTTGCATTTCTCTGATGGCTAAAGATGAAGAGCACCTTTTCAGGTGCCTTTCAGCCATCTGTAGTTCCTCTGGTGAGAATTCCCTTTTTAGATCTGAACCCCATTTTTTGATTGGGTTATTCAAGGTTTTGGGCTCTAGATTCTTGAGTTCTTTATATATCTTAGAGATCAGTCCTCTATCACTTGTAGAGACATCCCACCAACTCTTAAGACCCCTTCTCAAGTGGAATCAAGAGGAGGAAATTTATTTCTGGGTGAGGGCTTTCTCTGAGAAAGGCATGCAGCTCAAAGCTAACTCACATGGGCTGTAGAGGGAAGCCAGGTCTTGAGTCTGAGGAAGCAGAGAAACAGCTGGGTCCACGTAACAGGAGTCCCAGATCTGTGGCCAGAATCATTCTCCTAATGTCAAAGTTCAAAGTGGATGAAGCTGTGAGCCAAAAATGTCTTCCTGGTATCACTACCTTGTGGAGGTCAAGGAAGAAAGACATTGCTTTCAACAATCTCCATGGCTGACGGAGTCTTGCATCCCCAGACTCTCATATTAACACAAGTCTAATTCAGTGACCAATTCAGCAGTCCTGGAGGTGACTGTCTTAAAGTTTGTTATGCATCTTGTTACCTTGAATACATACATTAATATAGAATGAAATTCAGCCTAGCATTAGAGACTGTGAGTACAAACCTGGAGTGCATGGAGTGGGGTAGATCCTAGCAGGATGGTGTGTCAGCCAGAAGTGAAAGAATAAAGTGCTGTAGAGGAGAGGAGGGCTCTATTTTGCTCACATTCACTACCTGTTATCAATTCCAGCACAACCCTGGTAAAATGAAGAACCTCTTCCCTAAATAGCATCAGAGGAAGAGGGGCCCACTACCTCCCTGATTCTTTCAAGAAGAGATCTTAAAAGTTGACAAGATTTAAGATGGCTTCAGTGGACATTTCACTTGGGAAAATCTGAACAGTGCTTTTAAGGAGATAATTGAGAGTGATACAGAAATGAAATGAGGTCTTCTTGATAAGCTCACTGAGAAATGAGACAGTGGAAGGCTTGACCGACAGGTCCCTGGGCTTTGTCACCACCCAATAAGCATAAACACTATGTATGTAGCTCCTGAACCCAAGTCTCCTTAGACACACACATGATGTGTGTTCAGTTCACTCCATTGTGATCTCATAATGATTTATGATGATGATTAAATAAGACCAAAGGGCTGGAAGGGAAATGAAATACATCACAAAGCAAGTACCGGACCAACACTATCAGTACAATAGCAGGTGAAGAACTGCTTTGGATAACAATTAATTTAATTAATGTTCTATTTTTAGTGCAAACTTATTTAAGTGCTTGCCATTAAAGTATATTCATTGTAGTAAATAATGGGCACCATTAAAACATTTCCACATATGATCGTATGATCAGAACCATCCCATGTAAACCTCTTTTTTTGAGATAGGGTTTTGTTGTGTAGCTCTGGCTGTCCTGAATCTAGCTCTGTAGACCAGGCTAGCCTCAAAATCACAAAGATCATCTTTCTCTACCTCCTGAGTGCTGGGATTAAAGGTGTAAAGGTAGGGCTGGAGAGATGGCTCAGTGGTTAAGAGCACTGACTGTTCTTCCAGAGGAGGACCTGAGTTCAATTCCAAGCATCCACATGGCAGCTAACTGTCTATAATTCCAAGATCTGACACCCTTACACAGTTATACATGCAGGCAAAACACAAACTCACATAAAATAAAAATAAATATTAAAAAAAAGAAAAAAAGGTGTAAAGTATTCATCATCACTGCACAGCACCACATGAACCTCTCAGCCCTTTCTTTTCCAATGATCCCCTCCCTTTTCTCTTCAATGTCATATATCCATGTACCCATAAATACACACACACATATACACACTCATATACTCACTTCAGTTTCCACATATGATCCATGTCTGAGTCTGGCTTGCTTTGTTTAATATGATTTTTAGTTCCATCTATTTTCTTGCAGATAGAGAGCTTCCTTCTTCATGGCTGAATAAAACTCCATTGGGTATACTGACCACAGTTTCTTTAGTGAATCCTCTGTTGATGGAGGTCTAGGGTCACTCCCTAACTTGACCACTGTGAATAGTGGCTTAATAAACATAAGTGCTCTTGAGTAGGGAGCAGACTCTAGGGAAGGCTCTTGGCTAGCAAGCAAATGGACCTGAGTTCAAGTCCCTAAAGCCCACATAAAAATGAACATGGGGCTTCAGATGTCTCTATGATGTGTTGCTATACAATCCTTCAAGCAAACACCCAGGAGTGGTTAACTGGGTCATAAAGTAGCTCTACTTTTAACTTTTGGGGGAAGCTCCATGCTGATTTCTGTGGTAGCTGCACTAATTTATGTTTTATCAGGGATACTGTTACCTGTAACAGCCAGGGAGGAATCTCCCCTGCAGCAGATATGCTGCCTACTACAGAGGAGAAGGGAAACACTGGGAGCCATACATGCACTGAGCATCTTATGGGATTGATTCAGTCTGCAAACCTATCCTGGGAATTTCCCCTTAGTTTGCAGATGGAAGAAAGAAAGCTTGGAGAACTGACGAGCTGGCAGGCTGGCCCCGCTTAGCACAGCCTCAGACCCTGGACGAAGGAGCTCAGTCCCTGTGACATATGTTCATCTGTCTGAACTGTCTCTGAATAGAAAAGGCTATATAGCTGATGGGAAAACTGAGGCTAAGGTGCATCTGATTTCAAAGCACATTCTCTTTCCTCTAGGCCTCCTTGTTTCGTTCAGCAGCTGTGAATGACAGGTACAGAGAACCTACACATGCAAAGAGAGTGATAGCCAGTGTTTAATCATTTTAGCCCATTAAACTACTACTGGGCCCCTATTAAATACTAATGCCTGTGTTCAGGGATTTATGTGGCCTTGTATTTCATTTGATTAGTTTGCCTTCAGTTTGGTTTGTTCATTTGTTTGAAACAGAGTCTCACCCATTGTAGGCTGGCCTAGAACTTGCTTGTATAGATGAGAATGACATTGAACCTAAGATTGTCCTGCCTCTACCACCCAGTTGCTGGGATTATGGGCATGCACCACTATGTCTGGCAATCACCTCACTTTATTTAGACAGTTCTTGGGCATAGCTTAGCAATCAAAATCATGTTTATGATGCTAAATTATCATAGTAGCACAGCATGATAAGATCAGAGAAGTGTCTGACTGCTCACAAGGAGTCTAGGAGATACTAAAAATGCCACAAAACTGAGAGGACATAAATGATGCCCTGTTGTGGGCACTGAGAATGCGAGACGTGTAAAATATTTCAAGACCATCTGAGCATGTGGACCCCTAAGCTATTTTTAGGAGTCCCAGCCTAGACCTGAGACTTCTCAGTGTCTGAGAAACTCTTTGAGACAGGTGTCTCCACTTTTAGACCACTTAGAAGAAAGAATACCTGCCTCCAGTCCTTTATGCCAGTTGGTCCTGGCTCTCCCCTTCCAAGGAACAAGGACCAAGACTAGCTCCTTACTGGCCACCTATCAAACATCCAATGAAAGCTTCATGTCTTCCCAAAGGCCTGCTTTGGAGCAAGCCCATTATCTCAAACTTAGTTTTGTAGCCCCTCACTGTCAGTTTCTTTTATAGATTGTTCCTGGTTTGTTCTTCTGTGAAGTTATGATACCGTCAACATTTATAGGACAGCAGTAAAGAGCAGACAGAGAATACTACATCCCTCTTCTGACCACACATCTGTGCCATTGGCAAATTATTTTTCTGAACTCGTACTATGTTCTCAGCACACAGCTGAGCATTGGAACCATAAGGGAACATTACAGGCAAGGTGCTCTCAGGGAACTCATCCTCGCCTATGACTACCAGAGCCCATGTGACATGCATTTTAGAACAGACTCAGCTCACACCAAACTTGAACCTATGACTTTTCTAGAATGAGTGTTCTCATCTTTCCAGTCTCCATTAGCCCTGTCCACCTACTCATGCCTATACACAGGAAAGGTGCCCACTCTGTGACTTCAAACATGGCTGACTTGTTGTGTTGGTGGAGGGCAGACAGGCAGATCCCTGGGACTTGGTGGCCAGCCAGCCTCCCCTCACACACCTCTTAACTAGTTTTCTCTTTAGCATGAAAGCATCCTTCCAGCTTCTTCCATTTTATAGACACCATTGTGCCACCTTCCAAATTCTTCCAGTCTCAATTCTAAGTTGGAAATCTTTCAGAGTTCTTGATAGGGGAGTTGGCATTGTCTAGCCTTCCCCTCCCATCCACCACTTAACCTGATGTATCTGTCTTCTGCCCCTCCCTGTTTCATTCCAACATCTTCCATCAATGGTGTCAGTGACCTCCAAGTAGCCAGACACAATGAACAGTCTCCACCCCCTCCTTTGTCTTATCTCCTTTTTCTGCATTGAACCTGCCTTGCATTTTCCTCTTCTGATAATCTCTGCTTCGAGCCTTACCAATATAGCACTATTCACACTCAAAAGTAGACAGTCTTTTTAAACATCCAGAAATAGCTATCTCTCGTGTGTGTCCTCCCTGACATTCTTCTATAAATACACATAGCCTCATTCAGGGTTGCACACAAACCATTTTAGAAACCTCTTCATCCCTCCTAATCTATCAAGAGCATCCTTCCTCAGCCCCACCTTCCTTGTTAATTTCAACATTCTATTCTTTTGGAGATCTTTTTCTTTCACCTTCCTAGCTATCCCTCTCCAGTACCCAGCATAGGGTGCTCATTCTCTGCTTAGATCTAAAAATATCAGCAACCACCACCAGAATCAAGCCCCTGTCCCTCAACTTCTCCACACCCATCCTGGAGCCCACACCAACACTAACAGTATTCAGTGTTAAGCACATTAATCTGTACTTGCTAGCCTAGGGTATCACATGTACAATGGAGAAACGTGGGTGCTAATATGTGGCAGCATCTCAAGAAATATTCTCAGAGCTATTCAGAAGGCAAGAGGAAGAAAGCTGGAGAAAAACCCAACAAAAAATTAATGTGAAACCAAAAAAAAGAAGAAAGAGGAACTGAAGAAAAGCTGCAAGAGATATTAAAACCAATGTCTTGGTCACTCCTTTGCTGAGAGCTGTGTGGCTATAGACAGAGCTGCTTCACTGGCCCCTGACTCCTGCTGACATCAACCCCATCACTGTGAGATGGCCCAAGAGGAGACCTGAGGGGTTCTCCCTGGATCTCACCCCGCTGCACCCCTCAAAGGCCCTTCCCACAGCCATAGCCACCATCCATCAACATCGCCCACTCTACACTGACTCACCTTCGGAGTTCTGAAAACCTCCCCAGATTACCATTACCTATCCTCTCCAGCAGGATCCTCCCTATGACTGCTCAGTGTTTACCATCTCTGTGATTGCTCCCTTGCTTCATTTTCATGGAATTCAGAAGTCTGTCAGATACTGGAATCAGCACCCCACCTCCAAATGCCCAGTGCACCCGTTTCCTCAGCAAAGGCCCTGAGCCACGTAAGTACTATGGTAAGAACATACATAGATCCTCCCTAGATTCTAATCCTGCTTTCACTTACCAGTGAGGATGAGAAAACACTTACAGGCCCTGCCAGGAGTGAAAGTAAGAAAATTACCACGGAGATTAGGACAGGGCTAGGGGATGGCTTCTTGGGTAAAGTGCTTTCTGAACAAGCATGAGGACCCTAGTTGAGGACCCTAGAAACCACATAAAAGCCAGGTATGGCAGCAAGCACCTGTAACCTAAGTGTTGGTGGAGGGCAGACAGGCAGATCCCTGGGACTTGGTGGCCAGTCAGTCTATCTACAACAGCAAGATCCAGGTTCAGTGAGACCGAGACTCACAAAAATCAACAGAGAAGCATAAGAAGAGAGCACCTGAGGCTGACCTCTGGAGTGCACATGACTGCATGCATACACACACACACATACACACACACACACACACACACACACACACACACACACACACACACACACACACGGTCTCAAATAAAACATTAAGACATGGAATGTAAGTATCTTAGAAGGTGACCTGGCACACAGGAAGCATTTGATAGATATCAGCTCAGAGTTGGGACAAATATCACCTTGTAAAAATTGAACATGATTCCCACTCTATTCAGCGAAGTGCCATGATCCTCATACTAAGCAGGGCCCCCCCCACTACCACTCCACCCTGATGAAGCTTTAAAGACTTGCTAGACATTCTTTTCTCAATGGGCATCACCTTCCTTAACAAACTAGCTAAGCGGAAATCCCAATATCAACAATCTAGATTAGAAACTCACACATTACTCCCAAGCACCCTTTCTCATTAGTGTCTGTGTGTGATTTGTGAGGCTAATATGTTTCTCACTAAAGGGCACCCTGGAATCAGCACTCTGACTGCAGACCACCTGATGGCTCCTAGAAGCTGATTTGCTTATCAGGCAGAATTGCAAGCTATAATTCTGTAACCAAGACTTCTGGGAATCTACAAACCAGTGCCCCACAATGCCTGCAGTCTGTTGTCATGCAGACATGTCTGATATCATGCAGTCATGGCTGACGTCATGCAACCATGTCTGACGTCACACAGTCATGTCTGACGTCACACAGTCATGTCTGACGTCATGCAGACATGTCTGATGTCATGCAGTCATGGCTGATGTCATGAAGACATGTCTGATGTCATGAAGACATGTCTGATATTACGCAGCCATGGCTGACATCATGCAATCATGTCTGACATCATGTAGTCATGTCTGACCTCATGCAGACATGTCTGACATTATACAGTCATGTCTGATGTCATGCAGTCATGTTTAACATCATGCAGACGTGTCTGATATCATGCAGCCATGTACATGTCTGACGACATGCAGACATGTCTGATGACATGCAGACATGTCTGACATCATGCAGTCGTGTCTGATGTCATGCAGGCAAGTATGATGTCATGCAGGCATATCTGATGTCATGTTGTGTCTGGTTACTCTCTGTCTGGTTTGCTCATTGATTCAATTACTGCATCCACTGTGAGCACTCACTATACACCTTCACTGGGGAGTTACTGTGTGGTTACTGGGTGTCAGTCAGCACCCTGTGCACAATTAGAAATGGATATGCCAGGGATGAGATCTTCATCCTCAGGGAGAGAGCATTACCTGACTGACAAACAAAGCAAAAGGCCAGCAAAGAATCTTAAATATTCTCACCACACAAAAGAAGTCGGCACATGAAGCGATAGATACCTTGCCTGGTTCAAGCTAAGCATTTCACTATGTAGCCACCTCAAAATATCACCTAGTACAATCATTTGTTAATTCAAAAGAATATTAATATAAAAGCAGAGAAAGAAAATTCCAAGAGTGTTAGCCAATGTGAAAAACAACTAAACAAATATAACAGTCTACATTTGTCAAATATATTCTAGGTACAACCTAGTGATAGCTGAAAACCTCCCATGCTTTAGATAAGGAAACAGACATGAACTCAGGCCTGTCTCTGAAACTGGCATCTTGTTGGTGTCTATGTCACATCTTGTCATAGATGTCAGGTCATGTCATGTAATATTGCACCATGCCATGCTAACCATTATCTTCATCAATTTCTCAATATTAACCTCTTAATGTAAATATACTTATGCATTTAATAAATATATATAAAATTTGTGCAAATTTGTAAGTTATAATGTAGTTAAGTATTTTAAGCACATCTTAAAATTATGAATGGATTTATTTCCTTTTAAAATATGTTATCACAAGCACATTTTAACTATACACATAAATGAAATTTTTGAGGATCCATGAGTTTATTCTCATAAGTTTTTGGACTTTTGGTCTCACAGATATTCATGAAGAAACATAAATGTCCCATGATCTCCTGGGCGATAGGGCAAAGGTCAAGAGCACAAGCTAGGGAAGAAATTACTGCACCTCAAACCTCAGGAGGCCTGGGTCACAGCATCAGGGGTTGCTGGGAATGGCAGTGAACATTGTATCACTCTGATACTATAGCAAAGAGAATATACGTGAGAGAAGGGGGTGTGTGTGATTTCTGGCCTTCCATCACCACCAGCCTCCTTCCAGCCCTGTGGTCAGGGTAGCTTGGGAGCTGGACCAGGTCTTTATGTCAAAAGAAGAAATCCAGCTCAGCTCAGGTTTTGTTTTTTGACAAGCTGGCCCCAAACTCACTATGTTGCTGTGGGACTAGGCTCTTGTACACTATGAATATTTATCACTCATATTGGTTTAATAAAACACTGATTGGTCAAGTAACTAGGCAGGAAGTAGAGGCGGGGCAACCAGACTAGGAGAACTCTGGGAAGTGGAAGAGCAGAGGGAGAAGACAACAGTGAGATTCAGAGGAAGCGGGATGGCAATGCTGCACTGAGCAAAAAAGTGCCAAGCTACCTGGCTAAATAGAAATAGAAATATGGGTTAACATAAGTATTAGCAAATAATTAGCCTGAGCCATAGACCAAACAGTTTGTAATTAATAGAAGCCTTTGTGTGACTATTTGGAACTGCTGATCCTGACCTTAGGGCTAGGCTGGGTCAGAAACTATGACTATACTATGTAGCCAAGAAAAGCCTTGAGTTCCCGGCTCCTGCTGCATCCACCTCCCACTGTAACCTCTCCAGGCTCTTTGTCCACCTCGAATGGGAATGTTACCTCCACCCACTTTCTTTTTTGCTTTTTCAGTTCCAAAAGAACAGATATCTCCCCCAGAGAACTTCCTGTTCACAAATACCTGGGAGATGCTGGATTTGTGGGGCAGGTGGTGGGTGGGTGCTCCCGTTTATTTAAGACAAAAAACCTTTGACTGTGAGGAAGCCAGACAGGACTCATGGGCACCTCTCTTTGTTCAGGACTCTAAAGGGATAATAAACAACAACACACAGGAGAGCTTGAGCTATACAAGCACAAAAGTGAGGCCTGGTCCTTATACCAGTGCAAAAGGGAGCATGGGGTCTCCATGGGCCTCATGAGAAGAAAAGCACAGAGAACCCTGGCAGCATGCACAATGATGAGATGCCCCAGCCCAAGGAAACAAACAGGGTGCTGAGGCTTATTCCTGCTGTCCGGGGGGCAGGGGGGAGGGGGGAGATGGTATGATACAGACACCTGGAGTCAGGTAAAAGCCAAACAGCAGACACATTTATTCAGCAATGGGGACAGCCTTATATACCCTCCTCCCAGCAACCAGGCTGTGTTCCAATCCAGTGACATTGCATGATCACCTCTCATTGGCTGGGCATCATCAGGAGCACTAGACAGTGCCTGTGGCTAGGCTCTCAAGCAGACTCCAGGTTGGCTCATAAGACAGTACTTTATGTGCATGCCTTAGCAACTGGTTTGAGTGGATTTCCTCAACCCTATGTGCCTATCCTACTACAGGGACTGAAAAGACCCAGGGATCAGGGGTGTCCGAGAAGAGAAAAGCCTGCCCTCCTCCACAGCTGATACCTTACTCCAAAGTTATTTCAGATAACCCTGCCTCACTTAGGACTCTGTGGGAAGGCAATGCTGTCATTTCTCAGATAACACCTATGGCCTGAGATATGCTTTCATTATTTTGCTGATGCCATACAAAGGTTTTAACCTTCCTGAGTAGCATCAGTGAAAATAGATAGCATACCTGCCAAAGACAGCCTGAGAGGTTACAAGCATGGGACTACAATAAACTCAGCTCTGGGTAGAGCACACACAGACCAGGTCTAGACTTCTGTCTCTGACCAGTCACTTACAGCACATCTGATGGGAAGACCTGGCCACTTCTGTAGATGGCAGCCCCATGCAGGAAAAAGACAAGCTGGGTCCAAACCTCAGCGATGCCACATCATGAGTATGGCTGCAGCATGAGCTAAGAGGGGCATCTAATAGCTGCTAAGTGACACATGGAGTGGAATTGGCCAGATCTGTCATTGGATCCATCTTCTATTATAGCAATAATATACAAATTACATGCATTTGCATACAAATCCCACCTTCTAGCAATCTTTGCCAAACCTCTTCGCTGGCACTTACAACCCACTCCATCTGTCCAATGGGTATTTACTGGGCAGAGGAGGATTACATTTTTCTTTCAAATTATGAACAGAACAGACAAGGGAAGACTTAGAAGTTCGTTAAAATAAATGGATGATTTGCTTGTAGATGAATACTATATAGAAAAATATCAAACAAGAGCTGGGAGATGACCCAGCTGGTTAAGTGTTCAATTTGCAACCTGACTTCAGATCCAATTAGACATGTTAAAAAAAAAACTTAGGGTTAGCAGTGTTTGCTTATAACCCCAGCACTGAGAAGACAAATATAGGTGAATCCCCCAGGCTTGCTAGCTAGCCAGCCTATCTACTTGATAAATTTCAGACCAATGAGAGACTCTGTCACTAATACAAGGAGTAAGATGCCTCTTGAAGAACAACACCCAAGGTTGCCCTTGGTCCTCCACACACATGTATGCACACACGAGGATATTCACATACCAACACGTATGCACAAAATCAAACCAGATAGAACCCTAAGCCTATCTGGGTCTTTCAGGGTCTTACTTTGGATGGCATAATTCCCTCAGTGGTCCCCACACAGGTTCATCCACATGCTGAAGCAGGCTGTGATATTCGTGACAGAGACGGCCTTACAAATCTTTATTCCCAGGTACAGGTTAGTAGTGCTCTGCAGATTCCTTTCAACTAATGAACACTGAACTATGCAGCAGCATCCAGCAGGTCAGACATGATTTATTCTGTCAGTCCCCACCGGATGTCATGATGAAATACACAGAAACTGCTCCAGCATGGTATTTTACTCACATTGCTAAACTCTTCCAAGCAAAATCCTTTAAACTGGGGCTGAAGGATCATTGGGCCTGCTGGCCACCAGCCTAGCTGAAAATAGAAGCCCTGGGTTCATCAAGAGACTCCCCCTCAAACTGATAAGGTAGAAAGTAATAGAAAAGAAACCGCAGTGCCCTCCACACACATGCACACCACACAAACATATGCTACACCTGCTCACAAGCAGAAATAAAAAGGTTGTATTGTCCTCAAACAAAGGGGTGCCTGCACTCCACTGCCTAGGCTTAGGGAAAGAGCTAAGGAATATGGGTCTATGAAGTGTGCATCCTTCACAGGATGATGAAGAGGGCCAAGATGAACCATGCTCTTCTGGGCCTCAAGGACAAGTGTCCAAATGCCCACACCATCCCCTCTGAACCTGCTCCACCCACTGTGCCTTGCCATCCAGATATCACTCAAGTACCTCTCTCACTTCACCCTGTCAGCAGGTGCCCGACCCCATGCCCTCCTTGCAGGAGATGCTGATTCAGACACAAGGCTTGGGTCTCTGGAGTCAGAAAGAGGAAGGCAGGGTAAAGGGCTCCTCTGGGACTCATCTGGCGGTCAAGAATACTCTGAGGTTATGGGGACATTTATTTTGAGAAGCTGATTCTAAAATCAGAAACAATAGCGGAGATTGTGCTCAGAACTCCATATCCACATACCCACACATGTGCAAATTCACCTGTGCATATATGCACCCCAATGTCCCCACACACACATTAGCAAAGTCTCCCCCGGGCCCAGGCAATGTGAGACAATACTA
Source organism: Sigmodon hispidus (assembly GCA_004025045.1). Taxonomy (NCBI): domain Eukaryota; kingdom Metazoa; phylum Chordata; class Mammalia; order Rodentia; family Cricetidae; genus Sigmodon; species Sigmodon hispidus. Next base: position 11,741 of record PVIH01008650.1, read on the forward strand.
TTAGGGGTTGGAGGGACAGTGACCTGTGTGTCTCCTCCTAACCTAGTGCTGGGCAAAGGGCACAGGAAAGAGAAGGAATGGTAAGGACAGAGGGCAGACAGCAAACCCTGCAGACCACAGCTCTCATTCTTCACAAAGCAGTTTTTCAAATGAACACTGTCCCTCCAAAAAGAGGAGTCAAGGGGAAGGAAACATGGAACCTGAAAGGAATGGTATGGCCGCTCCTACAAAATGAGAACTCCAAACCTCAACCTTCATAAGCAAATTGATTGGTAGGAAGAAATTCCAATCAATACTAATCAGGCTCAGCTGGCCTGCTTTGCTGGCAGAAATAATCACCCTTCCCAGCCCTTATTTGATTGGAGTTCACACACTTGCATACTGATGAGGCATTGGGCTCAGAATTCACCTCTAGGCCTGGAAGGCACAGTTTCTACTCTATTTGCATCAACCAAGAACACACCTGGCTCTGGTCATTTGAGTTTGGTTTATTAGTTCTGACCCATAGGGTTGGTGGCTCCACAGACTGAATCTATTATCCATAGGTGAGGAGGCACAGGCGGGAAGCCTGGAGTGTTGGAATAACACATATATCCTTTCAAACATCTTTCCTTCACAGCTATTGTATTCACGGATTTTCTTATGGCCATAACCAAATATCTAATGTTATGTCTTAAATGAGGCATCGCCCTCAGGTGCTCAGGAATTTGAATACTTGGTCCCCAGTGGGTGGTACTTTTTCAGGAAGTTACAGAACCTTTAAGAGGTGGAGTCTTGCTGGACAAAGTTTGCCCCTGGTTGGGAGCAGAGGATGAGGTTTTGCAGCCTAGCCCACTTCCTGTTCTTGCTGTCTACTTCCTGATTGCCATGCTCAAACTCAAGCATGCTTACACTGCTCATGCCTTGCCTATCCCACCATGGTGGGCTGTATCCTCTCTGGAACTATGAACCAAAAGATAAAACCTTTCTCCATTAAGCTTCTTCTGTCAGAGTCACTTTATCACAGCAACAGGAAAGAAATCAATACACCTAATAAGCAACTTGAGGGAGGAAGGATCCATTTGGCCCATGGTAAGAGGATACAGTCCATCCTGGTAAGGATGGCATGGCACCATGAGATGACCTGCAGACCTGCCCTCCTCCCCAGCTAGCAGACTCCACCTGATCCTCCCATGCAGGGCAGAAGGAAGAGGTTGAATGCATCAGTGAGGCAGTAGTTATGACATAATCAGGACCAAGAGCTCCAGGGTTGGGCTTGAGTCTGAGAGAGGAATGATCACCATCCCTGGGAGTTCTAAAGAGAAGACATAAAGCACAGACTGGGGTCTTACTCCCTCCTGGGCAGATCAGGAAGCAGAGGAAGAACAGAAAGTGGGGCTATCCCTTCTGCCATGATGTTCCACCTCATCACAGCCCAGAAACAACCATGACTGAAGCCTCCGGAACCTGGTCAATGTAAATCTTTCCTTCTGAGCTGCTTTCTTGGGAACTTATCACAAGGAACACAGATGTTCCTTCCCTCCTCTGGTTTCTCAGGGGAGACCCAGTACACAGCCCCCTGCTTACAGAACCCCTAATCTTGTGAGGGCCCCTTTTAGTAGAGGAGAGAAATGGGCCAGAGGAAAGACGCCATCGAGATGGCTTCACCTAGCCAGACTCGGATCCCCTTTCTCTCTCTAATCCTGTCCCTGGAACACACTGGCTTTGTTTGCAAATTCAGTGCCTCAAAATCCATCTGTGATAATGCAACCATGATTTACCTGGACAGAAAGAGATAATCTAGAACTCATGAGTTAGTCTCTTAGCGCCTCTCCCTACTGCAGGATAAAGAACAGATGTTAACAGCTTCTGTTTACAAACAAGCTGCCTTTCTAAACATTTCCCTCAGCATGGGCAGTCAGGAGACTGGTCAGGCAGGTCCTGACTCAAGGAACATGTACGGTCACTCTCAGAACACAGCACAGGGCCCACAGCCTCTGCTCAGTATCTGCTCTCTCTACCCTCCCTAAATAAAAAGTAAAGCCTCTCTTGACTTTAGCATATTATAGTTACCACTCTCAGCTCAGATCTCCAGTGACCACCTGGGACAGCTTGAAAAAGGCTGCTTGGTGCCACACAAATCCATCCCCAAAGAGGGAAGTCACAGATATGCCACTCTCCTGGTTTAGAGAAGCTTTCTCCCCATTCAAAAGATATTTTATATCCATAAGCTTAAACCTCTCTACTTGCATTTGGCATACCCCAAACACACTTAGTACCTGGGTACTCACACACATTTCCATGTCTACTACGCATCACACAAACACACACACATGTACTGATGTACACACACACGCACTCAATGCACTCATGCATGTATGCATGCACATACACATAAACGCATACATACGTGCACACACATGTGCACACACACACACTCATGCATGCATGTGTGTACACACATCTGCTCTGGCCTCACCTGTCACAGCACAAACTACCATAAGCTCTGAGCACCAATTTGGAGCAGTCTGTTTCCTCAGGTGATGGTTACAGCATCATCAAAGGACACATCAGATCCTGCTCCCCTTCAGAAGCCAGCAGGCATCCAATAGCCTGTGGCCTTCCTGGGTTAGAGGCCAGAGTTCTCATTGTCCTGGAAGTCGGAAAGCAACGGACTGTTGGCTGCTTTGAGCCTCTCGCTACACTGCATGTGGCAGACACTACAGAGGTCACTGGTGTGACACAGAGAAGATGCTAGCTAGCTGTAATTACCAACCTCCTGGGCTCATCACCATTATCATTCCTTTTCTGGTGCCCCCTCCCTGGCTCACCTTGGTGTCCTGACCCTGTCAGCCCCAGGTTCTACTCACTGCAGGCCTTACAGGACCTTGATGTATGGCAACATAAAGAGAGTATGCCACTACTTAACATTTTCAATAAAAATAGATATCTGAAAGATGGTGAATATTTTATTCAGAGAAGAGAATAATTTCAGGACGATCTTTCAGAACACATCAATCCCAGGCAGGAGTGGGAGGAAACTAGAGTCATGATGTGGAAAAATGTGGGGAGGATCTGTTTGGTGCATTGGTGGAGATGCTGGGGTGCCTGCACTGAACAGCTCTGAGCTCATCCTCAGCTTGAGAGGCTAAAGCCTAGGCCTACTAGAGAAGCTCACACTGTAGGGCACTAAGCCAGTCCTGAAAGGCCAGGGCTGCCTCAAAGTCCAGTGTTGCTCTGAGGTTGTTCAGTAGGATAGACAGGAGACCTTAGGGGCCTGTGAAGCCTGCAATCTAGTGAACTGTGATGCCCCCACACAGGTGGGATTACCAGTATCAAACTCAAGCCCTGAGGCCTCTTTCTTCTTCATGCATGTATGCATCTTCCCAGGATCCCAGAAGCATCCCAACAGAAGAAGACATGTCATCTTGTCCATCTGGGAGGTTCCTGAGACCAGGTAAGCTGCATAGCCTTGTTTGCCCCAAAATGTTCAAAGCCTCTAAAGGTGGAGAGTGAGGAGGGGACCAAGTTGCCATCTAAAGAACAAGGGGATGCAGAGGCCAGAACATCACAGTTCAGCCTGGGTCCCATCAAAGAAAGCAACTGCTCTTAATTGCAAGCCAAGAGTGTCCTGAGACAGCGACTCTCACTCACTGCCCAGCAATTCAATTTTCCCTGTGCTTAATCAAGGTCTTCTTTCTGTTTTCCAGATGTCCACCCCAGGACACAAGTCTCTATCCCAGAATCTATGCCAACACAGTCTCGCCACTGCCAGGCATTTGGCCTGGGAAGAGGCTTGCAAAAAAGACATCCCAGGAGGGACAAACAGGATGCATCGAGGAATTTACCCTGTAAAAGGCAAAATGCTGACTTTTTGTCAGAGGTGCGCATCTGCCCTAAAGCCCTCTGAAAGCCAGGTAAAGACCTGAATAATATCTATAGGGTTCCAATGCCCGGAGGAGCTGCCCCCACACTAATTCCTGCACTTCATTCCCAGGGATCTAATTCATTATTCTCAAGTTTGCTTATCCAGTTACACAGAACATCAGTGATGCTGTGGGAAATGCAAGTGGGGACATGGCTCCCCAGACAATCAGTAATGCTGAGGGGACATGATTCTGCAGGACAGTTTATAATGGGCCCTGCGTGTATGCTTGTATGTGTGCATGTGTGCGTGTGTGTGTGTGTGTGTGTGTGTGTGTGTGTGTGTGCATGCTTGTGTATGTGCGTGTGCGTGTGTGTGCATGCTTGTGTATGTGCGTGTGCGTGTGTGTGTGTGTGTGTGTATGTGTGTGTGTGTGTGGTGTGTCTAAGTATTCTTGCACATGAACATATTTGTACTGTTTGTACATATTGTGGAGGTCAGAAATCAATGTCTGGTCTCTTCTTCAATCACTTCTTACACATTTTTTTCATGTTTTTGCTTTGCTTGTTTGTTTGTTTGTTTTGTTTTTAGACAGTGTTTCCAGATCTCAATGATTTGTCTAAACTGGCTGGCCAGCAAGCCCCAGGGATTCACCTGGCTCTGATCGCCAGCAGTGATGGTATAGGTGCATGTTGCTGCACCCAGATGTTTCCATGGGTACTAGCAATCCAAAATCATGCTTTTATAACAGCAATTTATCAACTGAGCATCTCCCCAGCCCCCAGGCTCTTTTGCACATAGCTGATTATGGATCCTGAAGCAAACAGAAAGGAAACTCAACCTCTGTCACTGTAGCTGACTGCCAGTAAGGACAGCTCCTTTCCTCCTTCATCCACTATGGAAAATGATAGCTCAGGCATAAAAGTGATGGCCTCAAGGTGTGAGTAAAAGTGTTATGTTTTCCATGTAAACCTCCACCAATGCTACACTTTCCACCAGCCTGCCTCTGTGAGACTTCATCTCTACTGACAAAGGCAAAGGTTTCTGGAAGGTACCTTGGGCACTGAAGCAGGCTGGGTCGGAAAACCATTTGTTTTCTGTCAATAAATCCTTTGTTAGTGCCACTGTGGCATTTAAATTTTTAAATGGTTATGACTTGAGGCTAAAAAAGAATTGGTCCAATAAATTCCTTATGAGAAAGAGGATTCCTGGCATGTTGATTTAGTGGCTCCTTGAGATGATCAAGTTTTATCATGAGCAATGAAAGAGATGACATCAATCTCTTTACGTTGCCTTTGCTTGGTCTGCATAACTAAAACCCCACCCTTCCCAAGGTATTACTCCAAAACATGGTTTTAAAAACACAGACAAATTCCCAGCAATCTTCTAAAGATTGCTTATAAGAAATTTATTAGGCTGGTTCTTTTTTAGTCTCACTGCGTAAGCACAATGTTCAGAGTAGCCAATTGCTAACCAAGGAACATCTCCAAACTGGTACAGAACCCACAGAATCCGGACAGCCAGGGTTCCCAGAAAGTGCACTTCAGCACGACCATGAACAGTGGTTAGATGGGGCAGAGGTGGTGGCATCAGGAAGCCTGGCTGTCCCTTCAGTGGCTCTGTGGCTTCAACAGCCATGTGCCCTTGGCCTCTCTAGATGCTACCTGCCTGTTCCTCAGTAAAGGCAATGCTGGGGACTTAGGCTTTTGCTCATTATTGCCACTCCACATGGGTGCAAAGCAGTACTAAGGAGGGCTGTAGGACTGACATTTGCCAATTTATAGAGAAAGCTAAGAGATGACTGTTCTAAACCAAACTGTAGCTAATATAGGGCCCTTTCCCACCTATAACATTAGTGTCATCTTTAAAAGGTCTATATACTGGTTTCTTTCTATTGTAACAAGACACCATGACCAAGGCAATTTATAAAAGCATGTAGTTTGAGGCTCGTGGCTCCAGAGGGTTAGAGTCCATGTTCACTATGGCAGAGAGCATGGCAGAGGACAGGCAGGCACAGTGCTGGAGCAGTAGCGGAGGGCTCACATCCTGCTCCACAGGTGCATGGCCAAATAAACTAACTGGGAATGGTGAAGGTTTTTAAAACCTCAAATCCCCGCCCCCAGTGACACGCCCACTTCAACAAGGCCACACCTCTTAATCCTTCCAGAATAGTTTTGGGGACCAAGTATTCAAATGTATGAGCCTATGGGAGCCATATCTCATTCAAACCACACAATATGTGTGTGTGTGTGTGTGTGTGTGTGTGTGTGTGTGTGTGTGTGTGTGTGCGCGCGCATACATGTGTGTATGTATACATGAAGGGACTCTGGTCAGCCTGGGCCTGGCAAACATGGCTCTGATAGACCTCGCCTTTCTCTCCATTCCCTCCATCTTGCTAAAAAGCATTAGATTACATTCCTAAAGCTAGCTCCTGAGGTCTGTCCTTTATTCATCCAGCTTCTTTCTCCTGAGGCTGACTATCAAGATCCAGTTATTGAAATATTGATGTCCAACAATCAGAAGCCCCCTCTGGCTCATCTAATTCTCATGCCCAATTAAAATTAAACCCCTCATCCTTACCTGGGATTTCCCGTTTTACCTTCATAAACTGCCATTTTCATATGGCCACATCTGTCTCCCTCTACCCAGAAGCAGGCTCTCTCACTGGCTTGCACTGCACTTACTGGACTGCGCTGGACAAAGCTGGCTGGTTAGTGAGACACAAGGATCTGCCTGTCTCCACCACAACCAGCATTTTTATATTTATTTTAAAGGATCCAAATTGAGGTTTTTAGGCTTGTATGGCAAACATTTTTGCAGGTTCAATGTCTCTTTATGCTTCTTTGGAAGTTCTTGCCCCACTTGAGACCAACCACTGTCCAGCATGCTCATTCTTCAGGGAATTCAGGCTATACTGCAGTTTGACAGTCAGCATCCATATTGCCACCTTACTGATGAGATCAGAGAGGTTAAGAGAGCTGGAACAGCTTGTCCAAGACCCACACTGGGTAAGAGGTGGAGCTATCAGACCAATCATAGCTGCAAAGTGCTTTTCCAACTTCATGAGCTCATGTCATCCCGTATTGTTAGAGTATTAACCAGACACACCTCTGAGTCTCAAGTTGTTCCCCTAGTGTTTGAATACTTGGGTCCTCACTGGTAGTGCTGTTTTAGAAGATTGTTGAACCTTAAGAAGGTGGGACCTTGATGGAGGAAATGGGTCACTAGAGGCAGCCTTTGAGGTTTTATAGCCCGGCTCTACTTCTTCCCTATCTCTGCTAACAGCAGGTGCAAGGTGAGCAGCTGCCTCAGAGGCCCGTGTCCCCCTGAACTGTGAGCCACGATAAGCCCTCCCTACCTTAAGATTGTTAGGGATTACATCACAGAATGAGAAAGGTAACTAACATGGCCACTCAGCTCTACTCTCTGCCAGTCCTCCACATGCCAGTAACAACAGACATCCCGAAAAGATCTCAGTACAGGCCCTTCATTCCAGGAGCCTCAGCTTACTTTGAACAAAGAGGCAATGTCTGCCAGTGTCACCTGCCTCATCACATTCCAGAGACAGCACGTACCAAGAACATCTTGGATGTAGGGTGTCATTTGGTCTTCACTGTGAGCCTGTGAGGAAGGTGCTATTATGGTCCCTATTTTATAGATAAACAATCTGAGAAACAAGGACATGGGTGGCCTGACCAGGGTAGTAACTGACAGAACCAGACTGAAAGCTGGGAGTTGGGCTCAGTGCTCATGGTTTAACTCACTGTCCCACAATGCCCTCTACCAACCCAGAAATGCTGTCCAGGCACCAAGTCAATGCCAACCCAGAAGTAGTGCCTCTCTGCTTGGGAGTGACATCTGCATGAGGCCACTGCCTAATCCCCCAAACAGTAAAGGGGAATCAGAACCTGCATAGACCGCGAGTGTCCAACCTGAAGTAGGTGCTCATCCCCTATTTCTGTATCTACTAGACCCATCTTGACTCAGTTCCTCCTCCAAGTCCCTGGCTTGGGTCCTGGTTCCTCTTCATTCATTCATTCATTCATTCATTCATTCATTCATTCAGGGGTTATCCTCATCATCACCACAACTCAGCTCCCTGAAGCACCACTCCTTCTGTCTGCCTAGCACGTACTTCTAGGCCACCACAGAGGCCATAATCTGTGGAATAATGCTCTTGTATGCTGTAAGAATTTATCACTGGTATAGGCTTAATAAAATGCTGATTGTTCAGTAACAGGCAGGAAGTAGAGGTGATGCAACCAGACTAGGATAATTCTGGGAAGAGAAAAGGCAGAGAAACAGATCTGAGCAAGATGAAAATGCTGCTCTGAGAAAAGGTACCAAGCCATGTGACTAAACATAGATAGAAAGAATAATGGGTTAAGTGTAAGAACTGGATATTAATACGCCTAAACTACTGACCCAGCAGTTACTATAAAATTAAGCCTCTGGGTCAATTATTTGGAAAGTAGCTGCTGGATGGTCAAGAGTGTCTGGCCGGGACAGTTTGCTGCTGCTTGCTCGGCCTTGGTGATCTGTCCCTTTCCTGGGTGTGCTTTGGCATGTTCCTAGTCTCCTTCTGCTTGGTGCCCATGTGTGGGCACAGGGGACAGAATGGAAATGATTTGAAGACAAAGGAGACTCAGAAAACCCAAGCCTTCTGAGACAGGCATGAGATAAAAGCCCAAAACCTACAGCTCTCTCTCCTCAGCATCTTCTCTAGAACATTCTGAGGCTCAGTTTCACATAAACACTACCACCTTATCATACAGTGGTTTACCCCCAGCCTGGATAAGTAGCTCGTATGTGGGCTCCTGAACACCTCCTGATGCTTGGAAGGCATTCTGCTGAACTACACACACTTGAGGTCAGCCACTTTCACGTCTTGGCTCACACTTGAGTGAAGAGAGTGGGTCTCCAGTGGGCAGGACTTAGGGGTCATACTGTGACCCCTTGGCTTCCTACTGCCACCTTGGGGATGTAACCAGCTGCCTCTCGCTGCCACAGCTGTAAGCCAAGGCTGTCACCAGGCCTTCCCCACTGTGTTGGACTATATCCTCTCAGAACATAAGTCAGAACTAACCCTTCCTCCTTCACGTTGTTCAGGGTGTTCTGTCGGCAACAAGAGTAAACTACAGAGGACTGTGATATTTAATTATATATATTACATTCTTACCACCCAGGATACTAAACCATCTACCACCATGTGGAAGGGTCTACAGTGGCCTCAGCTGCAAGCACCATGGACTCTTTGTGCTGCCAAAGAAGCCACCTAGCTCTCTTTCCCTCTTTCTTACCAACAAGGCTTCACTGTCCAGTCCAATGACCTGGACTTTAGGGTGGCTGTTGGGTCTTCCCATCCTTCTAGTACCACATTTGTGTGGAAGACTTGGGCATTTCTCACAATCACTACCTTACTACTTCATGCATCTCTGTGCTGTATCCACGCCATCCAAGCTGCACACTCCCCATACTAGGAAAGTTAATCTCGTATATAAAGGCAAACAGAAGCCCCACACTGAACAGACAAAGCCTCCTCGCCCTAGGTGGTCCCTCAGGATCCTGCTGTCTGGCCTGCCTCCCACTACATGGCTTCACATCTTTACACCTGTACACCAGGCCTTGTTTTCCCAAATCCATATGCATCTCTCCATCTCTGGACCTCTGTGCCTGTGGCTTCCTCCAGCAATGCATTCCCCCATCCATAAGCCTGGGGACATCAGTGGCCATGTTGGCAGCTACCCTCATCACTTCCCTGACTTTCCCAGGCTGCACTGATAACCTTGCTTGTATATGTCTTCTGTCATTTTATCCACAGCCCTGAGCCCTCAGTTCACATCCTGAAAAGCCTTGGCCATCTGTGTGAAGTGCTAGGGCGCTGAGCAGACATGGGGAGAAGGCCAGCTGATCTTTGAATTACTGAAGAATTGAGTTGAGTGAGAACAGTCCAGTCTAAGAGGAAGCAGCATCTGAGTCAGAAGGAGGAAAGAAGCACAGCATGAACTGAGCACACAGACACACCTTGGGAGAAGCCATTGAAGGGCGAGGCAAGCACTCACCTTGCAAAGCAAAGCATATACAGCCTGTGCTGCACAGACCTTCCAGTCCAAAGAGTAATAAAACCAACTGTGTCATGTCACAAAACTAGAAAGCCAAAATGAGGCCTTGAGGAAGACCATAGTGTCTGGATAAAAGGAACCAGAGCATGTGACTAAGGCATGAGGAAAGGGTTCCTGTGGAAGACCATGCTGAGCTTCTGAAGGCAAAATCTGAAACAAGTGAGAGACAGGGAGAAAGTGAGGATGGAACTTCCTATGACCAGAATGCACAAACTGTGGGGTAGCCATGGAGCCCGCCTGAGGTAGAGATGGTTCCCAGAGGCAGCTGGCTAGCAAGGTCAGTCATATTAGAGAGTTCTGGGTTTGACCGAGAGCCCTGCCTTAGTGAGTAAGATAAAAGAGAGGTAGAGAATGATTCCTGACACCAACCAACATTGGGCCTCCACATGCATGGGCCCCCACACACATACAGCATTGAGAGAGAGAGAGAGAGAGAGAGAGAGAGAGAGAGAGAGAGAGAGAGAGAGAATGAAAAGAATTACATCTTCACTCACAAAGCACCTAGAGTGCTTTAAGTAATGGTATAGTGTCAGAATCAACATAATATATTTTTTTAAAGCCATTCTCCTGAAATTACAGAGAATAAAACAAGAAGGGGATGTAGAGCATAAAGGACTAGCCAGGTCAGAAGCAGCTTTTCCCTTCAACAAAGATGCTCTTACAACCATCTCTCCAATATTCTTGACAGTCAACTAGTGTATGCAGAAAGAATTAAGATACCCCACTACAGTCATGTCAGCTGACTCACAATAGGGTAACCACAGTCAGGTGTCTTAATTCCTTCTGTTTCTGTAACTAGAGAACACCAGCTTGGGCCTGTGTGTAGGAAGGAACCCAGGTCACCTCTACCTGTGTATATACACTGGCTGGACCTTCTCACTCCTCGGCTTCAGGTTTCCCATCTACTGAATGAGTTACTCTATACCTATTCCACTAGATGCTCCAGGATGGTATTTGTTGTTTTTGTTTTTCTGCACTAGGAACCAAACCCAGGGACTCCTGTTTGTTAGGTTATACCTTAGCATTTATCTAGAACCCCAGCTCCTGTCTATTTCTTAAGATTTTTGCCTGCTTTTCACTCAAAGTGTTGAGCATATATTATGTCAGTTAGAAAGAACAAATAAAATCATCCTGAAAATGCACAGGCCAGATGGTTAGGTAACCCTGTTTCCAAGCCGTTGTCCAACCCATGCTGTGTGTTGGCATAGCATGCCTCCTGAGCCTGTGACAAGATCTGTGTCACATTTGAGAACTATACCCACTGCTTTTCATTCCCAACCAGACCCCTGATATAAACAAAAAACAAGTCTGTTTCCTAATGGCTCCTTGGAGTTGTAGCCTCAGACATGCCCCACCACACACACACACACACACACACACATACATATACACACACACACACACACACATACACCAGTGAGGCCTTGTCAAGCCTGGGTATTCAACAGTTCCTCATTTACAAAACCCCTCACAGCCTCCTCACTGAACTCAAAGGAAGATCTTGGGAAACAAAGCCTGTCTAGGCACAGTTAGTACCTCAGTCTGCCATGGTCTTAGCACACTTGCCAGGTGCTTAGTTTTAGTTCTTACTGTGGCTCTCTTTAGAATGGCCATTCATATCATCTCTGCTTACTTTAAATAAAGCTTATTTTCATTTAAAAAAAAGCATTACTTCCTGAAACAAACACACAGAGAATGCACATCTATGCAGTATCTATTACACACAATGTGTGTATAAGTTCAAAAGCATGTGAATACATGTGAAAAAAGCTATTTGTTCCACGAAAGAAAACCACACTGGTAATTTGGCACACCCCCATTATCTTCCTTGGCAACAGGGTCCAAATGTTCACAGCTTTCCACATTTGTTGTTAGACTAAACTGCAATTATAATTCTAATGATAAATGCTACCTGGGAGAGAGTCCACTCCAGAACATATTACAGGATTATTGTTTAAATTAGGACTAATGATCCCCAGCGACAGTCTTTACTGTTCGGCTTCCTCTAGAAGCCTTTGTACAATTCTGTATTATTAGAGTAACTAAGTTGACAGGGTGATATCTAGCTGAACAGTCAGTGACAAATGACAGTCCTATAGAGCAAGCCGACACTCCCTCACTTCACAACAGGGTTTATGATTTGTATTTTACTCCAACAATTTTCCAATTACAAGTTGTTCCCTAAGTCTGGATGATCTGAGAAACTCTTACACAAAAAGCTTTTCTCTGCTCACAGGGACATATGTCTCCTCATGTCTGGGAGGACTGATCTTAAGGGCACAGGACAGAATTCAATAAATGATGAGGGTTTGGAGTAAGAAAGAAACTGAGACAGCCGTTCCTCTCCACCGCTGGCTTCCCTGCTTCTTTCAGGCCCCAGCACTTCCTCTCCTGTCTGTGATCAGCTTCCTTTTGCCTCCTCTAACTTCCTGCCTCTCCAGGAATATTAGTTTGTATTCCAGCTTAACTTGCAGTCCTGTGGCATTCCTTCCCCACCCTCACTATCAGTCATGGCATCTTCTCTATTCCAAAATCCTCGAGAAGAATCTGACCGGCCAAGCCCCTCTCATTTGGCAGATCTTAAGTCATAGTTACATCTGAGTGATGTTCACACCTAGATCTGTCAGTAGAGCTGGAGATGGCCATGTCGAGCTAAGGCATGTCATATGCCTAAATGCCTCACTTCACCTGTCCTTTCAACCAAGATGATTCTCTAATAAAAGGGCTCAGTTAAAGTGGGCAGCCCAGTGTCTTCTGGACAGAATAGGACAAACCACATCACTCATGAACTCACACACGTGGCTGCCTGCTTAAGACTTGTATAAGATCAAACTAGTCAACATTCCAGCATGGAGGAGAGGGGAGCTCGTGAGACCCCACCCCTCGCTGAGGAGCCAGTTGGTAGATGCTGGGAGAAGGGTCAGTTCCTTTAAGGTTGTGGCCCCTGGTAGGTCAACATGCTGCAGTGGATAGATTCATAGCCATTAGTATTTGGGCAGCACAAACACAGTGACAGAGAAGAAGAAGAGGAGGAGGAAGAGGAGAAGAAGAACATGAGGAGGACACGAAGTTGGAAAGAAACTTGGGATATCCCTGGGAGAAGTTAGGGATGGGGGGTGTAAATACGATCAAAATATATTTTGTACAAGTGTGAAATTCTTAAAAAAAATAAAAACATTGTATTTTTAAAGGACTCTCATCCCAGGTGATTCTAAGTTGTATCAAGTTGATGGATGAAGCCAAACAGCCTCTCCCGTAAGGAAGTAACCTGTCTAAAATGTCAACAGTGACAAAGCTAATTCTTCCTCATAGCAAGTGTCCATCTTAAATGGTTCCCTACAGAGCTACTTTTTGGCAGGTATCTTTGCTAGTCTCTCAATTACTGGGCACACTAATGACATTAATTCAGATACATGAATCCTCCGGGGTTAATGAGAAGGGATACTCCCATGGGAGAGGGCAATGTCTTTCAGTCTCGTTGCATATAGGCAGCACAGAAGAAGAGGAGGAATACCAACAGAAGCAGAGATGCTCAAAGCCCCCTCACATCCACCCCTATACCTACAGTGAAGTGGTGCTGGCCCCAGTGTCTCTGAACTGTCCAGCTGCATACCAGCAGGCAGCTGACTGCCCAGGGGAAAATTGGACAGAAGTAGCATAGTCAGTGTACCAGGAACGGTTGTGGAAAACAGCTCAGAACATGACAGGAGTCCAAGGGTCTAGGCTGGGAAAGAGGGTTGGAGGTGGGAAGATCCAGGTGTCAGGGTAGCACCCCAGAACATGCCTTTAGGTTGTCCATAGGAGTGCTGGGTGCTACGGGGCTTACAAAGCTCTAAACTGCCTCCCATCATTGGGAAAGGTTCAACACATCAAGACAGCTCCTTAGCTGATCGCTGGCACATGGGTCACCAGCAACAACCAGTAAAATGACCTGAGAAGCCCATGCCCATGACCTCATCTCCACATGGTAGCTCTCTGGTCAGGGAGCTGGCTACTAGCTGAGCAATATCACAGTTTGACTGTAGCACCCCAGGCTGCTTCAGACTATAATTCAGAGCTGTGGGTCGTGCTATGGCTTCAACCCTCTGTGTGTTTTTGCTGTTGGCTTAGTATGTTATTTCTGTCTGTTACTATGCTACTCAAGGATTCTCCTACATCCACAGATTCTGAACTGAAACTTTTCTGTTTTTCTTATACATGTACAACATAAGGAAAAAGGGACACATGCCTTACACTACATACAAACATACACACATGCGCATACACCACTACATACATGTCACTCACACCATTCTACCACCATACAGACACATAGAGAGTTAGAAACAGAAAGACGGACAGACTGACTGACTTTTGATCTATGGATAGAATTTTCTGCCATTTCTGCCCAGCAATTTTTCTCCCCAACCTCAGTAGCACCAAACAATATCCTGAAAACTACCAACCAGCAAAGATGCATTATTTTTTATCGTATCTAAGATAGCTGCATGATTCTTACACCCTAAAAATGGGAGTTTTCTACCTTAGAGAGCAGAAAGAAAGGCCACCACATTTCTCTGGCTCTAGCCGATGGTATTACACTCAGGGCATGAGTTGAGCAAAACACTAGGAATTCACTTACAAGACTATAGATGTTTGCAATATAATCGGATCTTCTGACCTGGGCCTCACAAGACCCCATGACCCCATGACTGCCTCTGTTCAGCAGACCCAGAGCCTGAACCAGGCATGTTCTTCTGGCCTGGATGAAAAGATATGCTCCCTGGGGACAGGTGTACAACCGATGCCAACCTCAGGTCAGGACTGCACGCATCCACTGACCACAGACAAAGAAGCCTCCACAATCCCATGAAAATCAGGAGGCTGATTAGGAAGGCTAGCTCAGAAAACCTGAGTGCTCAACCACCTCTCTGCCCTCAGCATCCTATCCTGCCAGTATCTCACTTGTGGGGGAAAGAAAGATAAGTCTGAAGAGTACCTGAAGGTGGCCAGGCAGAGAGACACAGGACACAGTTGCACAGCACTTTATCACTAAAACAGTGGGCAAATCCAGGTCCCATATATTTTGGTTTTCTTAGTGCTTATGTGTATAACTGGCAGCGGTTTACAATCTGTGGGTCACGACCTCTCTGGGAGTGTCAAACGGCCTCTTCACAGGGGTTGCTTAAGACCATCAGAAAACACAGATATTTATATCACAATACACATGTAGCAAAATTACAGTTATAAAGTAGTAATAAAATAATTTTATGGTGAGGGGGTCACCACAACATGAGGAGCTATGTTAAAGGGCCACAGCACTAAGAATATGAAGAATCACTGAACTAGGGGAACGCTAATAAAAATGTTTAAAGAAAACTAATAAAAATAGATAAGACACAACAAAATATAAAATATAAAAATGCATCGGTCTCTACTCTGACACATGCTCCCAAATAAAGACATAGAGACGTATTAGTTATGAATGCTCGGCCTTTGCTTAGGCTTGTCTCACTAGTTAAACTTAATTTCACCTGTTTCTATTTATCTACATTTTTCTTGGGGCTTTTTACCTTTTTTTCATTCTGTATGTCCCACTTTCCTGTTTCCCTGTCTGTCTGTCTGTCTGTCTGGGCCCTGGAGTATTTCTTTTCTTTTTTTTTTTTTTCTTTTTCTCCTGACCCTAAATTCCTCCTCCTTACTCTCTCCTGCCTGGAAGTTCTGCCTATACCTTCTCCCTCACTATTGGCCAATCAGCTTTTTATTAGGCCAATCAGGTGCCTTAGGCAGGCAAGGTAAAATCAATATGTTTCTTTACATAATTAAACAAATGCAACACATCTTACAGAGTTAAACAGAGAACCAATGTATTTTCTGCATGGTGGTATCATGCAAAGTGTGGTCAAATTCATTTAACTACATCTTTTCATTTTCATTTACTTCATTCTTTTTTAGAGTCATGATTGATTTCTCATCAGTTTAATAAAATTTAGTAAAACAAAATTATCAAATTCTTGATTTCCTTCTTAGAAAAAGCCAAGGATATCAGAAGCCCATAAAACAATCTGATTCAGTCATGCCATTGGCTACAGGACTCTCTCAGAGAAGCTCATTTTAAAACAGTGATGGGCTACCTGGACTCATTGATCTGTTTTGTCAATTATGAGAAGACTGTGCATAAATGGTAACTCTGTCCTAGAAGCTCATGAGGTAGATTGAGGTAGAAGTCATCAGTCAAGCTCAGCTAACTACAGACACCTCCAGTCAGGGAAGTCCTTCCTCAGACACTCCTGCCTTCCTTGGAGTAACAGTTTCTGAATGTGGCCTAAACCAGCCTGGACACATGTCTGCTGAAGCTACAGAGCCATTGAAAGGACAGTCAGGCCCCTCAATGCCACCTCTGCCTCATCTAACCACTATTCCTGGTCATGCTGAAATGCACATATGAGAAACCCTAAGAGAGCTGAGGAGTGAGGCTCCAGTGGCCATCATCAAGAACATTTATCTTTTCTTGGAGAAGACCCTGTTTATCAGACCCAGCTCTCAGGGCCTGAACAGCAAACAGATTCAATTCAGCCTCTTGGTGGTCAAGATTGTTCTGTGTTCTGTTGCTTCGGTAACTATCCTTTTTAAGCTATTATTTAATTTTTTTCATGCAATATATTTCAGCCATGTTCTTATCCCTCCCAAAACAGCTCCCAACTCTTCCCTACAGAGGTTCATGTTTTCTCTCTCCAGAAAAAACGAAAAACAGCCAAAAAAAGCAAAAAGCAAAACAGACAAGCTTTAAAAAAGAAAATTAAAAAACAAAATTAAAATTATCAAAGCTAAAAGTGCCCCCCTCCAAAAAAAACCAAACAAATAAAAACATGGAGTACATTTTGTATCTGCCATCTATTTCTGGGCCTGAGGCCTCCGCTGCAGTGTGGTGGACAGGCCAGTGGCACTTCACCTGGAGGAAACTTGTCTTCCTTCCCCAGCAGCTATCTATTGCAAATGGCTTCTTGATTAGAGATGGGGCTTTTGTCAACTTCATCTCTCAGCCCTGGCATTGCTAAAGATAGCAACTTAAAGTGTGATCTTGGGAGCCATGGCTTCATGGAAGAAGTACCCAACCAGACCCAACCAGTTAGATTAAAAATAATAATATTTGCAAGAAAATAAACAGCCCAGATATTTTTGTCTCAGCAAATAAAAATCAAACCAAAGACCCATTGGCTGATTAAAACACAGTCCTTATCCCCTCACATTGCCCCCTACTTACTTTCTTCTGTCTTCTATAACCACTATAGGAGACCTGGACAAAGGCTCTCTAACTGGCTTATCTTTCTGGTTATACCATTTTTTTTCCTCTTTAACTGCTGTATGGAACACTCTAGAAGCCCCTGCCATTCTATCCTACCACTGGCCTTCATGATACCCTGCTTGTAGCCAGACCTCAGTATGGAAGTAAGCCCTGGCCAGGGGCCTGGAGAAGACCACAGTTCAGGGTTGCTTGGGTGCTGATGAGAACTTGTCCATGTGGGTCAAGTTGCAAGAATTCACAGTTGCACAGTCAGAAATAGAAGAGGCTTTTAAATTGTAAAACACTTTACGGTGAGTAACAAAAGCCTAGAAACCAGAAGTAACATGTCCAAGAACAAAGAAGGCCTAGAAAAGCCAGATTCTGCAGCCTGTGAACATCGGTTGAAAACATGAATACCACAGGACCTAGAGATGAATTAAGCCCTCTCCACGACACCTGGCAACCCCAGAGCAAAGGGAGATAATGTATGTTTGCATCTCATTCCCACAGAATCATTGCCTGTGTAATCAGATGAGCTTCCTCAGCTAAATGCTTTCCAGCTCATTATTCCGCTTTAAAATGATTTAAAGGGTCAGAAATAATTACCTATTTTAATTTCCAAAATGGATTTCATTGCAATTGGCTCAGTATTAACAAACACATACAAACTGAGCTCAGTTAACAGACTGACTGTGAGTAACCTTTCAATTAGAGACAGATGCCAGGGGCTCTCAGGTTCTGAGTGGCTCTATTTCAAACTGCCTGCTCACAAGTGAAGCCAGCCCTGGGGCTAATTGTTCAGTCTTTCAATCGCTGTTTCGTTTTTGTGGGACTGACCTTCCCTTGGGATTCTATTGAGAACATCCTAGGAGCAATGCTTGACATGTAGAACCTGCTCAGGACTCTGTCCTTTCCATAGAGGCCACTAGCCCGTCACTTTGCACTGACTGGGTGGGAGCTGAAGACATGGTTCACTAATGGTCAAATGTGCCAGACATGGCTGAGTGTCTATGCAGAGACAGAGTCTGTGAGAAGACTTCCTGTTCTAGAAGCACATGACACTGCAGACTGATGGACAGGAGACCAAAAATGGAAGTCATCACTTAGGGAACCATTCTAGGTATTTATGTACTTTACCAGATTTTGCTATAGTCTGCATGGTGGTATGCACATGTAACACCAGAAGTTAGAAAATGGAGTCACTATTATAGGTATTGCTGAGCAAGACCCAGCAAAAAGAGAAAGGAAAAGAGGTCAGGGACATATGACACTAAGGGCCATCAAGAGGTTCATATGGAAACCTACTACAGTAGAAGCTAGTTTAAAAAATAAGTATATGTGTGTGTGTGTGTGTGTGATGTAATTGTATCTATATATTTATTATATATTACGTATATGAGAAAGAAAGCTACATTGAGTCACCAAATAGCAAGGAAGACAAAGCCCCAACTAGACATCTCTTAGCACAAAGTGAAACCTCCACTGCTGGAAACGAGTCATATCTAATTGAGTTGTTGGCCAAAGGGGCCCCATGGAAGAAATTCAAGCACGTTCAAGGTTATTGGCTGCTCTCCACAACTGAAGGCTGTTGTATGATATTTTGTTTGTGTTCTGACAAATAAAGCTTGTGTGGAGATCAGAGGGCAGAACTAGCCACTAATGGACCATAAAG
This sequence comes from Sigmodon hispidus, assembly GCA_004025045.1. Lineage (NCBI taxonomy): Eukaryota > Metazoa > Chordata > Mammalia > Rodentia > Cricetidae > Sigmodon > Sigmodon hispidus. The sequence goes on from PVIH01008650.1 coordinate 30,643, forward strand.
TCCAGGTGGTGGTGGCTCACACCTTTAATCCCAGCACTAGGGAGGTGGAGACAGGACTATAAGGCAGGTAGAGACAGGATCTTGCCTGTTCTGTCTGATATTTTATAGAGGTAAGAACTCTCTAAGTGGCAATAGCTCTGTTTCTCTGATCTTTCAGGCAAGCTTTATTTGTCAGAACACAAACAAAATATAACAGAAGGCAAGGCCCTATTGCTGAAGACAATGGTTACATATCTCCCTGAACGTGTAGAAGTTGAGCTGGTACCTAGAAAGAGCCTTTCCTCCTACTGAATAGTGTTCATGGTACTGGAAGTTACTAGGTACACCACCAGAGGAAATAGATGAACACCAATCCAGATACAAATCCCTCCATCTACAATGGTGATCTCCCTGCATGATATGATATATGATAGTGTCGCAAACATGTGGGAGTGACCAACCACTACTGATTATATTTAAGGGTCACACCCTGAGATGGAATCCATGCCTGACACTGCTCAGGGAGCCAAGAACCTGAGACAAGATAGGCCATGGACCTAAGGGAAAACCAGATACTTTTGCTCTGCTATGAGAACATAGCGATAAGATGACTCCTAATACCATTATGCTGTGCCCACTTATCCATCATCAGAGAAGCTTTCTCCTGAAGTAGATGGGAACTAACACAGAGGCCCACAACCTGACAGTGCACAGAGAATAAGAAATTTGGAAACACTCAGTCCTAAATGACTTTTTCCCATCAAATCCCTCTCCTCAGGTATCAGGGAGCAGAAGAGAAAGCAGAAAGATTTTAAGAACCAGGGGGGCATTGATGACACCAAGGAAGCAGTGTTTGTGGGATAGAGCACATACTAACACACAGAGACTATGGCAGCATGCACAGAGCCTGCACAGGTTCAAGCCAGATGGTGTCCTAATATGGAGAGAGGAAATTAGATAGGTGCTCCCATCTCTAACCAAGAAGCTATCTCCAAATGACATGAGCTCATAAAGGAGAAATTAGTTTGTCCAAGGGAGTCTCACAGGCTATATTAACCACACTTAAGGGAAGGCCTCATGCCCAGCAATAGATGGCCAACACAAAATGAACTCATATGTAATTTTTTGGAGACTCTTTTAGACTTTAAAAAAAAAAAAACTTGTCTTTTTCTTGTATATCACAATTTCCAATTTTGTGGCTTTTATGGGTTGTGTATGTATATTTCTCATCCTTTTTTCCTTTTGTCTGTTTATTGATTTCATTTTATTCTTGTTTTAATTTGCCACTTTGTTTTCCTAAGAGAGAGGGGAAAGTCTGAAGTTGGAAGGGTAGGGAACTGGGGAAAATCTGGACAGAAAATGAAGGAAGGGAAACCATGGCCAAAATATATTGCATAAAAGTTATTTTCAATTAAAAGAATAGGAGGGGTGTGAAAGACCCCAAACCCAAAACAGCACAAATTTTCCACAAGGCCAGCTAGCAAGAGGTCAACATGTGGGCAAGCCTCATTAGACCCATGAGTTGTCAGCTGAAGGCTATTTGGCCAATTAGCAGGAAGTCATATTGCCAGCAAGCTTCAGTAAATCAAGAAACCGGCAGTTAGGAGTCCTTTGAAAAAGATAAGAAAGGCCACGGGAGGGTGAAGAGACCGGGAGTGTCTAATCTTAACACAAACTAGATGTTCACAGCACCTCCAGGATCAAAACCTTTACAACCTTGCCCCATAGCAGAACCTTGTATATGATTTGCAGCATTACCCCTTAGTGGAACTTTGTATGTAGATCAAAGTAGCCAATGAGACCCCCTTTTCCTTATAAAAGGGGACTGTTCTTTGTGTGGGTGCGTTCAGTTAGCTGAAGCTGCTGATCGCCCGCAGGCGCCTGTGTAAGTATTAAAAACCTCTTGTTAATTGCAGCCAGTGATCTCTGTGCCGGTTCTTGGGGCTGGGGTCCCTAAGGGTCTTTCAAGTGGAGACAAAGGGATCAAGAACTCAAGGCCAGCCTCAGCACAAAGTGAGCTCCAGGCTATCCTGGGTTACATGAAATCCTGTCTCACACAAAACTAAACCAAGGCTTAGCATGACAAATAACAAAACCAAGATTCAGACCTGCATGTAGTACACTGAGAATTCAAACAAGTATTTTGATCTCAGTCCAGGTGTCTACCTGGTAGGCCCTTCCCCTTCCTAATGTGGGACGTCTTTTAGTAGGCTGTGAATATACTTGTTACTATTTGTTAATAAAGAGGTTGTTTTGACCTATGGCAAGGTAGCTTAGAGGCAAGCAGGAAATCCAAGCAGAAATAAAAAAGGAAGAAGGGCAGTCAGACAGAAACTCTGCAAACTGCCACCAAAAGAAGATGTAAAAGCACCAGTAAGCCACTAGTCATGTGACAAGACACAGATTAATAAGAATGGGTTGAGTTAAGTTGTAAGACCTAGTCGGTAATAAACCTGAGCCTTAGGCCGAACAATTTGTAATTAATATAAGCCTTGGTGTGATTATTAGGGACAAAGCGGCTATGGGTGGGTCTGGACCTTGGGGCTAAGCTGGGCCAGACAGGCCAGAAACTTTAGACTACACCTTTTGGTAGCTTGCATCAGCATTGACTTCTCAATTCATCCCACCTCTCTCTTAAACAGTGCCAGGACATATCAAGCCCACAGTATCTGTGTAGGCTAAGATACCGCCACATCTTTGGATTGACAAATTCTTCTAATTCTAGATATTCTAAAATGACAGACACTAACTGTCATAGTTCATATATGATTGGGAATCATGAAGTTTTATCAGTCCATATTTGCTTCTCTGGTATATTAACACATTGTTCTGTAAAAGCCTCTGATGTCAAAGTTCACTCATGGAGTGTGCTATGGATATATATTACATATTTAATAAAACCTGAATATTGGGGAGAGAGCACACAGTCAAATCCTAGGCAGACAGCTCAGGAAATTCTTAAACCCTGAATACAAACAGCTGAGTCAGTCACACCCTTAATCCCATAACTCCAGAGACAGAACTTCTTCTGTTTCTGTGAGTTCAAGGCTACACACATTTAATTCTAACCTGGATGGGATGGGGTATATAAGGGCTCATAAAAACCCAGAGAGAACAGAAGCGACTGACAGAAGCAACCAGGAGTGAGGCTGAGAAAGTTGCAAGACAGCTGGGTGAGAATTGACTGTGGTGCTTCCTTTCTCTGATATTTCAGCCTTCCCCCGATATTTGGCTCTGCGTCTCATTTGTGATACTACAGTGTGCTGGATGACAGATCCATTGCCTAGTGTCTGTGGACCCAGTAGAGGCACATACTTATGTAAGAAGCACAAGAATCACCATCTTCCCAGAGCCCAACGTAAACACTATTCTCTCAGACCCCAGTGAGAACATGGTCCTCCCAGACCCCAGTGTGAGCACCATCCTCCCAGATCCCAGTATGAACACAACACAAAGCAGGGATCCATCCACTGCAGTCAGCACTCAAGCTCAGGCAAACTGTGTTAGTGTGTCCCTTGTCACCATCTGGAAGACTTGGCAGTCTTCACACATACACAGAGCTCCCTTTTGTCAAATTACCTGCACCATTAAAGGCAAATATTGGCACTTACTAGAATACTTATTTCCTATGAACCTACTATAATTTCTCAATTGTTCTCACACTATTATAAGAATTGTTATTGTTTTTCCTAGTGCTTGGGACAAAGCTGCATGGGTGAGTGATTTCCTCATCTCTATTATAAAGACTAACACAGTGTGCATGCAATTTTACATAGCTGGAGTTTTTCCAAGTTCCTCTGTCTTGCAACAGAGGACCATGCAGAGACTCTGCAGCCCCCTTCAACACTGAGCATCTGGGAGAGCAGAGCTAAGCACTGTACCACTTCATGTGTATATTTACAATCACACATTATCCAGGAGTGTTTAGTTAAAGGCAACAGAATCTACTGTGGCCAACAAAAAGAGAGGGGTGGGCAGAGTAAGGAGCGTACGCTCACAGACATCTGGGAGAGGGTGAGCGGCAGTGGCGCTGTGAGATAATTATTCTGTCAGATGGCTCCAGTAGACCCAAACAATTCTGGGGTAAGCTCCCATGAGCACTTGGGCTCCTATTGCAGACCCCTGCTCCCATGCTTGCCACATCAAAGCTGCATGCCCTTTATTCCTGGGTTAGAATCATGTCCCTGGGTCACCTTTGTGGATCTCAGGACTCCCCTGAATCAAAGGTGGCCTTCTGATGTACAGGGCCCTTTGCTCTTCCCACCATGGGACTTTATGCTTTTCTTATACCTGTCCTTCCAACTGTTCTCTAGACCTCCCCAAGGCCTGCTCTAGCCCCAGCTCCATCCCTTAGCCCAGTGTCCTGTGACATAGACAGTTGGACCTTTACAGTCACCAGACAAAGTGGGAACCAGAGGAAAGAGAAGGAGCCACGTGGGGACATTTGTCAGAGACCAGAGACAGATGAGAAAGGCATTAGTTACATCTGCAACAGCAGGTGCATACATGATATGAAGGCAAGGCACTAATTAGAGCCAGCCCTGTGTTTGCTTTTAAATTGCATTTGATTCAACATCCCTATGAGTGGATTAAAGGAAGCCCTGGAAGTAAGGAAGAAGCTACAGGTAAGATTCCACTAGAGAGCAAGTGAAAGATTAAAAGGAGTTCCCAACAGAATGGGGAAGACAGGGCAGATATGACACAATTACAGATAAAATGGGTGACTGTCACCTTGGTGTGATTTTTGAGTCACCCAGGAGACAAACCTTGGGGCATGTCTATGGGAAATTTTCTGGATTGGGTTAACTGAGGGGTACTATGGGCTGCACCATTCCCTAGACTGGGATCCTGGACTGAATAAAAGGGAGAAAGTGAGCTGAGCACCAGCACTTAGCACTCTGCTTCCTGGGATGACAACCATTTCTAGCTGCTGCAGCCATGACTTACCCTGCCAGGACGGACTACATCTCCTCACACCGTGAGGCAAAATAAGACTTTCTTTCTTACATTGCCTTTGTCAAGCATTTGTCACAGAAACAAGAACAGTAACTACATAAAATTGAAAGAAATTTCTAGAACCATCCCAAAGTGCAACTTTGGTGTTATGTTCTTGAGTTACAGTTGTTGAGAGGGAGAAGAAAGAGATTAGGGTGTTGGAGGAGACAGAGGGACTGCGTAGGCAAGCCTGGTGACTCTGCAGTGGTTGCTCAGGATTTGAACAGCTGCTAGATCAGGAACAGAATCTCATGTCTGAGGGAAGCAGAAGCATGCTCTGTCACCTGAGCTGAGAGCGTCAGCAAGGACAACACTTGCTTTTTATCTACTGTCCAAAGGGATAGGCAGTAGCTGCTATGGCAGCTTCATACCTGAGCGGATTAGCTTGTCAACTCAAAATCCATCTGTGACCAGATGTGGAAGACGTCCACCACAACACCAGGCAACTAACTCTCTGGGACCCAGCCTCTAATTTAGTTCTGAAGCTTGATACCAGAGGTAGTGAGTATCTATAGACTTGGGGCTTGGTCTCATAGGGCAGTCTTCACCTCAGAGACCATAGACAGGCTGCTGCCTGTTTTCCCACTGATCCCGAATGACTAATTCCCAAGATACCTGCAGACGTCTTAAAAGCTGATTTTCTAACATGACTCAGAAGCAAGGAAGTACTTACATATGTTTCCTGGTTCATTGTAAGGCTAGCAGAAAGGGCTCCAAAGACAAACCATGGAAGGAGGACTTGGGAACTGCTAAGTCATTTCTGGATACTCCACCTTATAGGTACCCACTCACAGTGTCCAGTGTCAGCATGGAAAGTCCCTGAGCCCTTTTCTTTGGGGCTTTAATGCCAGTGTCACAGCTGCCAAGTGTCAGAGCTGCCATGAACAACAAAATCTGTTTTCTTCCTGCCTGGCTTGGAGTAGAGGTAACAAGACTTAATAGCCCAACCCTTTATCCTCATGGCTGGTTCCCCAGGCAACCAGTCCCTATCCCTAGGCTGTCTGTGGGTCTATTAAGATTTGCTTCATTAGAATGAGAGAAGTTTCTATCAGCCAGAAATTCTAAGAGATTCAGAAGCTGAGTTCTACTCCTAGTGCTTGGAGGGTTACAGATATCTTAACAGAGCCACAGAGGGACTGAGCTCAAAGGTAAAACCTCAGAACAAAGACCCTCCTGGTGTCCATAACTATAAAGGTTTTAAGGGCTCTGTGCTAGGAACCAGGGGTAGAAACCAAATTATCTATTCCATATTCTATCACAATATCACGGTAACTTCACTGAATTGTAATGGACTTGAATTTAAATAGCCACGTGAGACTAAGAGCCAAGCACACTGGCTGGCACAGATCTGGACAGATGCTATTATTAGGCATGCCAGTACCACTCACTAGAGGCTGATCATAAGGGGCCTTACAGTTTATCTGACAGAATTCTCTCATTTTGAAAATAAGAAAGTTCAGGTTCAAATAAAAGCGACTTCAACAAAAATCACTACAGCAAAGAGATGCCAGGCAGCCCTGGTGTCCAGGGCTTCTGTGCCTGACCTCACGCCCTTTCCATCTCACAGAAAATTTCTTGTGCTGATGCAAAAAATAGCTGCAATCTGGTTTAATTTTGGTGTGTAGAATCGATGCAGCTGATGGGCACAGCACGCTGAAGATCATGTGCTCCCCCTGCTGAACATATTGTCTCCCATGCCCATCAGGTAAGCAACTATTTTAGTTATCTTTGTTATAAATAATACAATGTACTCCAGTTAAGCCTCAAGAACAGCTCATTAAGGAAACCCCAGTAGCTTGTGCAACCTCCAAGATCACCTCGAAGCTAGCTAGGGGGTAGTATAGTCAGGAACTGTTCACAAATTACCCCATCACAACTGAATGGTGCCCTTTTCAGGACTGAAACTGAGCTCAGAACCAGTGAATTCCCTACCACGGATGTGGGGCTCCAGCCCAACATCTCTATCTCTTAATAAAGTGGGTGTCACTCTTGCCACTCAGGCTGCACACTGGGTCCCACCTCCACCCACACATGACCATTCAGAACCTAAATCTCAGTCTCGGGGCTCTAAGATCTGTGGTGTGCAGAAAATTAGAGCATGTCTGGCTTCTGCCTTACGTTGTGACTCTCTGAAGACAAAAAGAACCTCAGACATAGGAAGGCAATTCAAAAGAAGGTAACAAAAGCAACCTTCAACAAACCATCTGCACTGGCCAGGAATCAGGGATTTTACTGCCCCTGGCTAAGAGCATCCCTCACTCAGACTTCCGCATTTAAAAAAAGCATCTCTGTATTGCGGGGGTACTTCTATTCACATAACAGGAGCTATTTTTAACTCATTAGCGGATATATTTGTCTTCAGCAACGGCTACTTGTAGAATTGAGTTACATATGGGAGTCTCAACTGTGGATGTTGACTCTCGGAAAATAAACAGCTTCTTTTGATTTGTGTTACTTTTAATCTATATTTTCTAATTAACAAACCCAAATGTAGTACAATCATAAAGCTCTAGCAATGCTCCCCTAAAAAGTAACAGTGGCAGAGGTGGAGAGAACAATGAGTCACAAAATCATCTAAAAACCAAAATTATTGTCCACTACGTGTCCACACCCCAGCACGAGGGCAGCTGCCCACGCCCCAGAGAGAGCTACCCTCGTGCACTGTCAGTGAACTGCCTCGCGTGAGTGATGGTAAGTCAAGTTATTCCTACACAAGTAAACAGGGCAATGAGACAGTATTTCTGGGTTACTTCTGCCCAGCCCTAAGTAGCTTCAGGGCAGCTGCTGTAGAAGACATGCCAGCGCCAGCTCCTAGGAGGATCACAGAACTTCTCACAAAGTCTAAAACATGGACGTGTGATCAAGACCCTTCCCTACTTCAACACCTTCCACCTTCACAGCCCCTCTGGCATTTTTGTTGCTACCTGTTTTGAGAAAGAATCTCCTCCACGTAGACCAGGCTAACCTTGAACTTAAGATCCCCCTGCCTCAGCCTTAAGGGTGTTGAGATGACAAACAATGCACATCCAGACCCAATCTGGCATTTAAGAGGTTCCCCAGGCCTTATCTCTGGCCATACTTTCCTCCCCCTGGTCAGTGCAGACTCCATGTTCCTCCATCCTGAGGCCCCAAGTTCCTTTTATAGGGCTTTGCGGTGACCTTCCCTCTGCCTGGAGCAGTTGAATCTAGACCATCTCCTGGCCATATGTCCTCCTTGCCCATCTCACAGCCTAGGGCTACCCACTGCCCCAGGAAGGCCTCGCTGCCAACATCCCGACAAAGCCAGTGCTCAGGTCTGTGCCCCCAACACATCCTGGACTTACAGTGCTTGTCAGCTTGCTTGATGTAGATGCCTCGTCCCCCATTTTCAAGATTTTATTGGTGTAAAAAACTTCACGAGATCTACTCTTTCAACAGACTCTCGAGCTTACAGCACAGAGCTGTTAACTAAAAGGTCCGTGGTTGCAAAGCAGATCTCTAGAACGCATTCATCTTGTAGTAATGAACATTTTAACTGCTAGTTGGTGACATGTAGCTCTGGTCTCTGCCAGCCCTGGCAGCCGTTGTCCATTATCTGCTTCTGTGAGTCTAATTCATGGTCTCCATATTAAACCACATAGCATGTCCTCTCTGGGCCTTGTCTCAGTGACAACCTCTGGGTCGCCTCTGTTGCAGCATTATTACTGAGTATCTGCCATAAGAAGTGGAGCTAAGATGGGGCCACTGTCTGTCATGTCCCAGATCCTTGCATGGTGAGACAGATAATCAAATTAAACACAAAGCAATTAATTACTTAACACTTTTTATAGCTTTCAAAACGAAAATTTATCCAAACCATTTTGAGGGACTTGTAGACATTGGTCGATGTGAGGCGTGGGGAATATACAGATAAGTGAGACCTCACTCACTGTCTAGGAGGCTATGTGACATGTACACACACATACACATACACACACACACACACACACACACACCTATATTTAAAAGTGTAGATTGCACATATCTCTGAGTGCAAGAGTCACCGAGGCATTAATACTGGCCCCTGCTCCACCTAGCTCCAGAAGAAGAACCAAGTGTCTGAGGTATGCTGGGGGACTCTGGAGTTGGAAAGTGTTCTAATCAGTGCCCACAGGGGCCTGGAGAAAGGTTGGATGGAGGAGACAGCTAGGATGAGCTGGAGTGGGACAAGATAGAGACTCTACACCAGTGACTCTCCCTCTGCAGGTAAAGACAAAACTGGCCTTTGCCAAGCCCACAGCTTCCGGGCATAATATTGAGCGATTTGCATACAGTTAGCCCCCAGAATTCTCAATGAGCTACAAGACTGCCCCCCATGCAACAATCAGGAGATGTTCTAGTCCCTTCTAGAAAATAGCATAGTGTTTGCACATGGCCTATGCACACCCACATTGCCTGTCCCCTTTGCCTGTGCCCGCACTGAATCAGAGGCTACAAAAATATAAACACTGTTTTAATAAGACTATGTTTGACTCTATTATTTAAAAACATTTACTAACACTAAAAAAGAAGGTGTTATGTTTGCAAAGTAAAAAGGAAATTAAATCTTCAGTAACTAAGTAAGTGTTCTCCCTCTGCGTTGTCACCTCCATGGGTGTTTAGAAATTAGAAATACATATGCAATGGCTTTCACCTCCATGTGTGCTTAGAACATATATGCATGGCTTTCATCTCCCATTACCCACTGGATTTTACCCCAGGAATAAACCCCCAACTTTCTGTCTAGGCTCCCTCTCAGTTTCCAGCTGGAAACCCAAAGGATCCTCAAGGGACCTCTGAATATGGGCAAAGTCCAGCTCAGTGGTGCTGTTTCCCTCCTTCTCAGGGAGTCCTTGACCCTGAATGAATCCTTCACTTGACAACATGACTTCTTAAATATGCAAGGGAGCCTCTTCCAGACACTTTGAGCATCACACAATCCCAAAGAAACTTTCAAGGATGGTAAGCAGACATCTTCATCAACACCATGAACACTACCATGTACTACAGTAGTTCACTTTGTAACTGACACTGTCTACCTAAAAGAGGATGAAACTGTTGCTGGGCACAGTGACATATACCTGTATTCCCAGCTACTTAGTAGACTGAAGCAAGAGAACCAGTTGAGCCTGGGGTCTCAAGGCCAGCCTGGGCAAAGTAGCAAGACCAGTGTTTATGATGCCACTTTGTGGCTCTCATGACAAAGCAAGCCTAAGAAATCACTGTGAGGCTAGACTCAATCACCAATTTGTTTTTTGAGTCCAACTCTTAAGATGAAGAACTATAGGCATGAACCAGTCAGACATGGGATGTCAGCAAGGGAAATCCAGAGGAGGGTGATGTTAGATTGCTTCATTTGACAGTCCCTCTACTTTAAGCAATCTGAGATACCACATATACAGTAAATAAGACTGGGGAAGAAAATAAAAGATAAAATGAGAAGTAAACAGCCACCTGGTCTACCTTCTCTCCATTGGAAGGGTAAAATGTGTTTTCATATAAATGTCTGCGCTTGTCTAGGACTGAATCTGCACTGAACATTATGCTGTAAGCAGAATCTGTCTACATGTGAAATGAATTTCTCTAGTTTTGTTAGCTGTTATTATAAACATCCTAAAAAAGATGACACAGTTCCAGTCAGAGTCCTTCATGAAGGGGAAGTCAAGGCTGGAACTCAAGCAGTTAGTCACACCACATCCACAGCCAAGAGCAGAGAGAATAAAGCCACCATTGCTTGATCACCTAGGGAATGGTGCTGCCCACAATGGACTGGGTCTTCCTACATCAACTGACAATTAAGACAGCTCCCTGCTCCTCTCCTATCCTGTCCTGTCCACGCTCACAAGCCAACCTGATCCTAGACAGTTCTTCCATATGAGCTCATCTCAGGTGATTGTAGGTTAGGGCAAGTTGACTAGTAAAAGCTAACCACCACAGGAATTTGTTTTCTAAGGGTCATATCAACTCCAGAAACCTTTTCAAGAGCTTTAGAGCCATCCTGGATGCTCAAAGCCTTTCCCATTCCCCCTAAGTTCAACCAAGGCAGAATTCTCACCTTGTACCTGCCTGACTCCTAACAAGATGTCAAGTAATGCTTTGGATGTACCAAACATGATGTCTCAAAGAAATGTGGAAATTTTGCTAAAAACTATTTCTTTCACTATTGGGGGGGGAAGATACATATTTAAAATATATGTTTGAAATAGATTAAGAAGTTAAATATACACAATATTTAAAAATAATAGGAAATCTTTAATAATTTTATATTTATACATACATAAGCAATAAAAAAAATCAGAAAAAAAGGGGAAAATTGAAATTGTTAACTAGAAGGGTAACCCAGGTCTTCTTTTAGAGGATGGTGATGTTGTGTGTTTAAAAACCTATTTTTCCATGAAAAGAACAAAGAAGGGGATGCACACTGTTAAATAGTTACTATGACAGTGCACCTGACAAATGGCACCGGAAGTGAGGAAGGATTTATTTTTTCTCACACTTGGAAGTTGCAGCCATGACAGCAGGATGACACGGTGTTGGGAGTATGGAGGCAGCCAGCCACATGGCATTAGCAGTCAGAAATAGCAAGAGGTGAGTGCTCACCTCATATTCTCCTTTTTATTCAGCCCAAGATTCCACACCATAAGAAGGTGCCACCCAGAGGCATGCCTTCAAGGTGATTCCAGATCCAATCTAATTTCTAATGAAAATTAAGTTCATCCCTTGTCAACTGAATACTCCTATGGCACTTTCAGCTATAACATTCCACTCTTGGTCCCCCAAGATTTGTGGCTGCCAATAATGAAATATATTTATTTCATGTTTAAGATTTCCCGAAACCTTAGCATTTCTAACATTTTCAAAGTCCTAAGGGTCACAGTCTTGTTTTGCAACTCAAGGCAGTATCTTAACTGTGAACCCATGTATAATAAATTAAAAAAACAGATTATATAAGTCCAATAGACAATGCCACAGCAGATGCTCCCATTTCAAAAGGAAAAAGTAGAAGGGTAGCAAAGAAAACCAACCCAGAGCAAAACCAAAATCCAACAGCAAATAATCTAACATTGTTGCTCCATTCCAGCCCCTCAGGTTTGGCAGCATTATTTGGGTTCCAGCAGCATTGGCTAGACCGGACCTTCGATTTTGGCACCTGTAAAACATGACTCTCTGGAGCCACCTCTCCTCTGTGCCTGTAGCTTCCTCGGGAGATGTCACATCATCCTGGCATTTCCAATATCGTGGTATCTTCATTGCATCTTGGGCTTCACCTTCACAGCTTCTCATGATGACTTCTCAGGAACAGCACACAGAGCCTTTGGCCCTATTGGATACTGCCTGGCTTCAGCACTTTTTAGACCCTTGGTAAAATCTTCTGTGCCCTCTCAGTCTTAAATTGTGCAAGTATCTTTGAAGTCAGTGCCATGTGGACAACACCACTGAGTTTTGCCGCCAGAATGATGGGCAGTCTGGAACTTTCTAGCATGGCTGCTTAGTCTCTATGCACGTTGGTGGCTGAACTGGGAAAACACTTCCCAAGGTGCCTGTTTCCCAACAGGGACTCCCTTTCAGAGGAGCTCCCAATTCAAGCTGTCTTCAGGTTTTTTTGTTTTGTTGTTTTTCTATTTCTGTGATTAAAATACACCCCAAAACAAACTTAATGAAGAAAGGATTTATTGGGGTTTAGAGTTCCTGAGGGACACAGTCCATCATGTCAAGGATGGCATGGCAGCAGGAAGGAAAGTCATGGTATCAAGGATAAGCTACCTGGTCACATTCATAAACAGTGCCACCAATGGGGACCAAGTGTTCAATCGCATGGGTCTATAGAGGGTACTTCACATTCAAACTACACATAGGATCTTGCCTTTCACAGTTTTACAAACTGGACATCAGGCAGGATCTTGCCTTTAAGACACCTTTCCTATGGTCTCACTCAATTGCACTGAGCGCTCTAACAATTACAGACACTGTGTCTGCGCCTCCCTATCAGCGGCTCCAAATCTACTCACGTTCCTTCCCTCACCTACTACACATTTTTCAAGTCTTTCTGCTTTGAATTGTCATCACAGACCTCAATAAATTTATGGAACAAAAACTATTCCACAGCCTGAATGTTCTATCTTGACAGTTCCTACACTAAATATTTTAGTTTATTACTTTTGAATTCAAACTCACTCAGTTTTTCAAGATGTCAGCAGAACTCAGCCAGACTTTGTCAGAGTAGGATTTCAATGGCCTCTGACCCAGGTGCCAACAATGTCCCTGTTTCCTTCTGAACCCTCATGATCAAGTCAATCTTTGCTGTCTGCATTTCTCTTGGTGGTCTGGCCTTCCAAACTCTATTGGAGTGACACATTAATTTCTGCATACCACATTCTAGGTCTTCTCTAGCCCATAACTCCACATGCTTCTACAGCCCTGCTACAAACCCGTGTCAAAGATCTAAGGATCAGGTGACCAGGTTGACCACACCAATGGCCCCACTCCTCAGCATCAGATCTCTGTGTTTGTTAATTTTCATAGCTATGACAAATACCTGATGAAAGACAACTAAATAGAGGAAGGACATATTTGGCTCATGGTTTGAGTGTATAATCCATCCCAGCAGGAAAGTTTTGGTGGCATAAGTGTGAAGCAGCTGGGCACACTGCACCCAGTTTGCAAGCAGAAAGGAATGGATGCTGGGGCTCGCTTGCTTTGACCGTTTCCTTCTATTTATCCCAGAACCCAAGCCAGGGAGATAGTGTCACCCACATCCAGTATGGACATACCCTTCTCTCTAGACCCCCCTAGATGCCCAGAGATGTATCTCCTAAGTGGTTCCATCAAGATCCATCAAGTTGACAGTGAAGATGATGATGAGTCACAGTCACAATTACTGTGCATCTTTTGCCTTGAAGGGGTGGGTCTACAATCCAGCACTGAGGCACACACTTGTAGTTCCAGCTACTTGGGAACTGAGGCAGGAGGATTGCTTCCATCCAGGGACCTACAGCCAGCCTGGGCAACATGATGTGATTCTTAAAAGAAAATGGGGAAGCAGGAAAGGGGTCTATGTACAGTTCTACATGAGACAAAATGCGCAAGGCTAAAATTTTTTAATACAAATATTTTTTTTTTGTTTTCTTGCTAAAGCTGGACTAAGCTAAGTTTAAACGTGCCAGCCTAGTATCTATAATGAGACAAAGGCATCCTATTTTATAATTTTTTTTTGCCAAGCTGGTCAATTTCCCTTTTCCTTTTGTAGCAATATATGAAAAATTCCAGCCAGTGTCTTCTGAGGTTCTCTGGTGAATGGCTGTTCCTGCCTCCTGATAGCCTTTCTTTTGATGTTTGTGAGACAAAGAAGACTAAAGCCCACTGCTTTCCTAAAGTCGTCATAAGACACCCAGACAAAACTATTCATGCTTCCCATGTGACGCCCCCTTCCTGTCCGAGCCCTGTGCCTCACTAGCATCCACAAGGAAGCTTGTCTTCAGCTTTGAGTCACAGAATGGGCTCTGGGGGAACATACATCACTCCAGAGAAGGCAACATCACCACCATCCCCGTCAAAGCCACGGCTGACTAATCAGGCAGGCTGCACTTTTTCAGTGCCAACACTGAGCATCTTCGAGAACCTAACAACCCAGAGAACTCCTTGGGAGCTGCAGGAGCCAGCAAATAGTTCTTGGAACAAAAACAAACAGCAGTGTTGCGAATCCCTTTACACACCTTCCTTTACAAGGGGGATATATTTTCCCTTGGAAAGAACCCTCAAGTATAAGCTCCCTGTCTTCTAGGCCCATAAGATTTCCTCTGGGGCTATATCTACAGAAGAATGGATGCCACTCCTGTCTGGTGCACTGCAGGGCCATTGACTGCTGCAAGATGACATTGCAGCTTTCTCGATGTCTAAAAAGTGCTTTGAGTCCTCCTCCGGATAAACAGCAGTTTCTAGGTCTTCTCTAGCCCATAACCCCAAATGCTTCTGTGGCCCTGCTACAAACAGTAAAAGCCTCCCAGCCCACCCTCTGCACCAGCTGCTCTCTTTCCCCTTCGGTGCAAAACTTAAGAGGTGTCACTGCTGTTCCCTCCGCCCCTCTGCTCTGTACCCCTCTGCAGTCTGGTTTTAGCATCATCTGGTCCACTGAAACAGTTCTTACCAGTGTGTCCAACTTAAAACGCCCTCGGCCTCTTAGGCTTAACTTCCAAGCTGGAAGAAAAAGAGCCTGGAAGCCAGCATCAGTCTGTCCTGGAGCTTCTGAGAGGAGGGTCAGCCTGCTGCAAGCAACCAGCTATATCCTTCTCCTCTGCTCCCAAGCTGGGAAGGGGAGCCAGGACGGGGCCCTTTGGAATCTCTAAGTCATTTGCTTGGGGATGCCATCATGTAGTGGAAGATGAAAACCCCTGCTCACGGAGACTGAGGTGCTGACAAGAAAGGGAGGTGTCACTCAGTCCCCAATCATAAGCAACATGTGTTATTTGCTCCGGCTGCCTTGGAGTAAAAAGGAAGGTAAACCCCCAGGATGCACAGGGCACAAAGAAGCCTCCCTCCCAACCCTTGCCTGTTTCATACACTGAGCAGAGTAACTAGCTACAGCCTTTCAAAAAGGCTCCAACCAGGGACCCAGCACCAGCTACACAGTATGGCCATGCCTCTCTCTCCTCCACACCCCACGTACCTGGAGTCCAGATAAAGAAATAAGAATGAGACCCCAAGGGTAGACCATCCCTCAGTCAAGCCACAAACTAACAAGGATAAGGTTGCAATATATTCTAGTCAAATGCCAGGGTTTGAGTTTTTGTTTTTGTTTTTTTTTGTTTTTTTTCAAATGACAGCATCCAGACAAATCCTTGTAGGAGGCAAATGGCCGGCTCAAGAATCTGCAGAAGCAGATTCTCCCAGTCTAACATCCCTTCTCCTCCTCTTTCATATTTTATTCATTCACTCTTACCACAAATGCTTTTGAAGGTTGATCCCATACAAGTTTCTCAACTTGAATATTGATAAATGATTAAGATTTAAACCTCACGCTGAAGAAAGTTACTAGAGAAAATAAATACCAACTTGTGTCTACCACGGGGCATTGTGGGAACAGTTCCATGAAAGTACAAAGTACCAATACATCAAGCCCAGACTCCATACTAGGCTGGAGGTGTAGGTCAGCAGGGAATGTTAGCCTAGCAAGACCCCAGGTTCAGTGCCCGGATGGAAGGTGAGGGTTGCTGTTTCTGATTGTCTTCCCAGGTGGCTTTTTATAATCCACTTAGATTTAGAAATCTCCTGTCCACCTCTTCTGTGTGTCTCTGGCACATTATCTTTCCTGCTACACTGTCCTGACCCTTGATGTGTTTCAGGTTCACACACTATCATCTGTGTTTACCATCTTGGAGAAAATGAAGACATTCCACATTCCCAAATATGGGACAGACTGAAGAGATTTCAATGTGCAGCCTCTGAAGAGACTTAGGAAGAGAATAGGAAGACTGGACCCCTGCTGGACACTGCCATATGCAACCCAACACAGAAGTTCTCTGCAGGTGACATTTCCCATCAGCCTCTCAGCAGTAGGAAAGGGATCATGCATTGCAGCAAGCTGAACCACCACGTGACATGAACAAAAGCCACAATAACTAGAGTTTAACAGACTCAGAATCAATTAACATGAGCCACATATCTACAGAGAGCAAACTCTCCAGCTGATGGTCGGTTCCCTTAAAACCTTTTACCTATGGTGATTCCTTCAGCAAACATTATTCCCTCATGCTTTTTTGACAGGTATTTCAGTTATTTTTTAATATTATTAGAAGAATGATGATCGCTATAAAAAATAAAAAACAATGAAAAGTTACCTTTTTGAGTTTCACTATTTTATATGTATGAGTATTTTGCCTGCATGCCTGTATGTATGTACATCGTGTGTGCCTGGGGCCCACAGAAGCCAGAAGAGGGCATTGGAGTTACAGATGGTTGTGAACCACCAGGTGCATGCTGGGAATCAAACCCAAGACTTCTGCAAGAGCAGCAAGTGCCCTAAACCACTGAGCCATCTCTGGTCCCACAAAGTTGATTTTCAAAATCAGAAACATTTTATAAGCACTATCTATATTTATCTCCACCTAATTTTTTAATTTCATAGCTATGTAAAATTAATGTGCTCCATGATACAACTCTAATAAAATTCACCAATAAAGTAAGTTATAAACTACTATCTATAATTTCAGTTATACACTAGGTCATATCTCCATGACTATAAAACAGCGGATAAGGTTTAGTTTTAAAAGATTAAACTCAACAGGAGAGAATTGGTCCAACAGACTACTGTGACATGAACCAATGAAGCTCATTCTATTTATCTTTCCAGTGGCCTCGTAGATGGAAGTGAGACCTTAGTAAAGTGATGGTTAATTTTGGTTGTCAACTTGAAGCTTTTGAGAAGACCCATCAGATCAGCCTTGGGCATTGCTATAGAACATGCTCTTGGTTGCTGACTGCCATACGAGTACTTTGCCTATAATGGGCAGTACCACCCCTTGACAGGTCAGCCGGGGCTGTATAAGAAAGCTAAGTGAACAAGCCAGTAGAAGCAAGCCAGTGAGTTATGTTCCTCTGTGGTTGCTCCTTGGTTCCTGCCTTAACTCCCTTCGATGGTGGGATTGCAAGCTTAAATACCCCTCTTTCTCTCCGCCCCTCCCCCGTTGCTTCTGGTCAGTGTTCTATCACAGCAACATAAAACAAACTAAGACAGACATCTGAGCAATTATGTGAGATTGTGGTGAATGCGCACATAGTGTTAGCAATGTGTTCCTGGCAAGTAATTCAACTATTAATTCATGTGCTTTGGTTTCCCCCCTTTGCATCATTCAGTCAGGACTAAAACAAAAGGCACTGGCTTACCTTATTAAGAAATTGTGTAGTCCAACATCAAAATACCTGTTTAAAAAAAGACAAAACAAGCCTATGAATAAAACATGATTGCAGCAATGGTGGACTTGATTATTTAAATTCCAAGCACTGTGAACATGTAGCTACCATTGGCTACTTGCAAGTATGGCCTGTAGCAGCAGCAGACTGCAGCAGTAGTTGAGGCCACACCTCCAACATCCTGTTTAGCGGGCGCTGGGATCAGGCTCAGAAAGTTTGCTTAAGCCACATGGTTCTAATGCACAGATGCCTAAAAACCCAAGCTCTTTATAGAATAAAGCCCAAGTAATAGATGCCCATGCACACTCCACACTGCAGTAAGAAGTCCTTTTAAAACACTAGTTACTTGCAATGTTCATCTACCCAAAACTAACTGAAACGTGTTTGAAAGCCAGAGCCACACCATGGGAGGAAGGAAGGGTGGGCTATCTCTGTCTTCTGAGCCCAATTCTGTTGTGTTTCCTGCCACTTTCCACCTGCAAGCACCCTGTCCCCCAGCTGGTCTGCTTTGAGCACTGACCATGGAAGGGAACCTTCTTGTATCTTCTGTGTGTGGCCTTTCCCACACCACTCAGTTGCTGAGTCTATATAAATGCTCTGCCTCAGTTTCTTTGATTGTCATGTTTCTTGAGTCTGAACCACTGGGACTAAGCCAGTGCCTTGCTCTTCCTTTGGACTGCTGTGAAGCTGTTGGGATGTCTATGCTGTCCATAGTGAAGGATGCCTGAGGCCAACCAGACTGGCATCCTGGACTGTCAGTCTGCCTGAGGAAGTGAATTCTATGCCTCCAGGCAATGGACAAAAGCCTCCCCCCAGCAAGAGTATGGCTGCTTCGTTTCTAACTGTTTCTAGATCCTGCACTGCCTTTGTACACCCACACAACCATCAGACCCAGCACCCAAGCGACCTGACAAATGGATGGCTGGTGATGACTGACACTCTAACAGGATTTCTTGTAGGTTATCTTTCACCAGCAAGGTTCAGCCATGCACCTAGATGCCTGTTTACAGACTGTGGTGAAAAGAGGGAAAGCCCATGCCAAAACACAGGCAGCATCAGTCACCATATCACTCCCTGAAACAATTACAAAATCCAGAAAGACTGAGGTTCAAGAAATACAAATGCCACTGACTCATAAGACATGTGCACAGTCCACAGGTGACCAAGAATAACTACGGATATGACCCAGCACCAAGTTGTAAGTGTACCTAAAACATAATGAGGATTTTGTTTCTGTAACTTGACCATGTGGTCAGAGTTACTCTGCAATGACAAGAACAGTGTCCTGGCACAACATCAAAAGATTTGAAGTGCTGGAAAGGGAGGTTTTCCTTTCATTTGATTGGACATGGACACTGGATTCTTTCTATAATTATATCCAAGGCATATTTGACATAAGCAAATTTCCACACTACGGGGGCTGGAAGGATGGCCCAGCAGTCATGAGCACCGACTGATCTTGCAGAAGACAAGAACCCACACAGTGTAGGGATTGGACACCCTCTTCTGGCCTCTACAGGCATCAAGGATGCAAGTGACATAAAGATATCCAGCCAGGGGGGCTGGAGAGATGGCTCAGCGGTTAAGAGCACCGTCTGCTCTTCCAGAGGACCCGGGTTCAATTCCCAGCACCCACGTGGCAGCTAACAACTGTCTGTAGTTCCAGTTCCAGGCAAAACACCAAGGCAAATAAATAAATAATAAAGTTTTTTAAAAAAAAAAAGATATCCAGCCGGGAAAACATTCTTCACACGCAAAATATTCTAAAATGTTTTTTTAAAACTTAAATATCTACACCACAAATAACAAGTGTAAACTTACAATCTTGGAGAAAGAAATGCCTTCAGAAAAAAGCCTCCAGTCTGGCTGCCTGTCACACATATAGCTGGTATCTCTTGAGACTCCTTAAAGTTCCATAACTCAAAGTTCTATAACCCTAGCAAACAGCGCCACCGCCTGGAAACCTAACAACCGTTCAAACTTGTGAGCTTAGGGTGGGGCATTCCACATTTAAACCACAATACTCGCTCAATATGTAGGATGTAGCAAGTATATGTTCATCGCTCAGCTGAGCACACCATTAGCTGCGGGGCCTACACAGGTGGCCCTGGAGAAACTAGAGTTTAGAGAAGCAAAGTAATCCACACTGAGCCCATGGCCAGGAGAACCCACAGCTGGGGATCAAACAGAACCTTGAAACACATGATCCTCAAGCTCTTCCCAAGTAGCCCCTGAAGGCACCCACCAGCTCACAGCTTGCCATTGTTAACAAACAAATCAATAAGTAAGTGTTTTGCAGACCACTCTGCCTCATCTCCACCTGACCCTGACCTCTGCTTCTCGCATTGCAGCTGCCCTGCTCCAGAAGGCCTCGGTTCCTCTGAGCACGCATGTTCCAGCCATGCCCCGAGGCAGCCCCATGGCACAGCTTCTCACTGTTTCTCATTGTTCCTAACTGGAAAGAGCTGTTCATTTCATAAACAAATCCCTCCTGTTCTCCACCTGATTTTCATTTCTCTCAACACAAGCTGCCCTGCTCTGGGCATCCTCAGTTCCTTGCTCTGCAGGTGCCAGCATCCCCCGGGGCATTTGCGTCTGACAGGCTCTGGAAAGCCACGTGACTTGCTGGGCTGTAGCTCCAGGGATGAGGATGGAAAGACACTATTCATAGGAGAATTACAGGAATTAAGTATATAATATAGAAACCTGGCTTAGCCTGGCACCTGGTACACAGAGGTCCTCAGTTTTCATGGGCGTGCCTATCCAGAGGACACAGTAGGAGGAGCATGCTCTACACAAAGGATCTAAGACATCTCAGAATGCAGCCCAGAAAGAGGACACACTGGCTCCAGGACCCAAGCGGCACAGTGTAGGGATGGGCTGAGGGGGTGGAGTGATGCCTAGACAGCAGGATCAGGGAGAACCTAGCAGTGACCAAGAGAAGGATTGGAGTACAAAGAATACCTGCCCATACCAGTTCTGGGCAGCGCCTCACACCCTGCCTCAGTCTACTGATATGTTTCTTTGTGTTTCCACTCATTCACTCAATGCAGTATTCATGCCTTCTATGTGCCATGCACTGATCTGGCCCTGGTCACAGGTACGCAGCAAATTAAAGTCCCTAACTTTCATGGCTGTAACATTCTGGCTGTAAGAGGTAAATAATTAAGTATGTCAATAAAAAATCTACTAGGGATTAAATAGAAATAAGGTACCAGCATAGTGTGGCTCTATAGCTGTTGACATTTTGAAGAGAAAACAGTTTCTTGCATGGTCAAAAAGGTACAGACATGCAGGGACCCAAAAGTTCCAGTCCTGAGTGTCTCCAAGGAGAGCAAGCCCCAAGCTGGAATGGTGAGCGTGGCTGGAGCTTGTGGTGTGGGGAAATGGGACATGGTAAAGCCTAAAGAGAGGAGTGGGCACCAGCCCTTAAGGGGCCAGGTGTACCAAAGAGCTTGGGTTTTATCTGATCACTGACAGGAAGCAGTAGAGGGCTCTCAAAAAAGAGCAGACATGGTAATTTGAATAATTCGTCCCAAAAGCTCATAGGGAGTGGTACTATTAGGAGGTGTGACTTTGTTGGACTTAGTATGGCCTCGTTGGAGGAAGTGTGTCACCATGGGGTGGGTCTTGAGCTCTCCTATGCTCCAGATACCACCCAGTGTTGCAGACCGTTTTCTGTTGACTGCAAGATGTAGGTGGACCTCTCAGCTCCTTCTCCAGCATCATGTCTGCCTGCACACCACCATGCTCCCTGCCATGATGATAATGGACCGGACCTCTGAACTGAAAGCTGCCACCTCAAGTAAATGCTTTCCTTTATAATAGTTGCCCTGGTCATGATGTCCCTTCATAGCAATAGAAACCCTAAGACAGCTGGCTTATTTGTTTTATTTCATGCATTGGGAAGACAAGGACGTCAATATGTCAAGTAAAAAGATCAATTGTTAGGAAGAGACTAGGTAGGTGATAAAAGGGGGGAACCACAGGAGTCATTGTGGTCCAGGAGAGCGATGGCTGTCACTTCCCCGTGGAGGCATGTGAAGAGAGCTGAGGGCAAATGAAGACAGGAAAGAATAACTGAACCCATCCCTAAATGCACTGGACTCCCCCACTCTGCTCAGCCTCACACCAGTGACCCAGGTCTCCCACTTCCTATGGGGCCCCCACAGCAAAGTTCAATAACCTGTGTCCAGACTGAGGGAGCAAATGGCCGAGATGAACTTGGAAAATGGTTCATCTACTGGGAGAGCTATAAACCACAAAGACCTTTTGATAATTGACTTGGGGTGACAACACAGAATAAAATTCACCATCTCCCCCATGTTTGAGCATACACACTATCATCCCCAAGTGCATCCACACCGGGGCAAAGGTCATTCTCAACAATAAAAGGGGCTTCGCTGTGAAGCCCCTGGCTTCAACCCCAGCAACAAACCCACTCCCTCCAAAACACGTTGCCAAAGCTGTGTGTCCATCACTGCCTCCACCTTCAAAATTTCATCTTTCCACTGAGATTCTGTTCCTATTAGCTTCAATTCTCCTTTTAATACCTGGCAACCACTATTCTTTCTGTCTCCTCAAATCTGACAATTCTTGGTACCCACATACGTGGAGGAGATCAGCTGCATCTCCTTCTTGGCATCCTGTCCTATGGAAGGGTGGTCCATCAGCTAAGCTCTTCATTACCTCTTTCCCTAACCTGCACCAGGAGCTCCTTCCTAGACACAGTAAGGATTCCTGACACTCCACGTTGTGAACCCAACATGGTGCTGGGTGAAACAAAAATTCCTGGTATGTAGCAGCCATGTGGTGAAGCCAACATGGCTCCGGCAGGATGCACCGCATAAGCAGGGCACACCCCTAGACGTGGCTATGTAAATTCATGCCCACCTTCTCTCTTAAAAAGAGATGCCATGTTGTGATCTGTGGCAACTCTCCTGAATAAACTCTCATGTGGCCCTGGTAGTGAGTGTGTGTGTGTCTCTTCTCACGCACAAAATCAACAGATGTTACCTTTAAGCGTTTCATTTACTAAGTGTTTAAAAGTTAAACATTCAAAATTAGATACATTATAAAACAGAACAAATTCTAAGAGGAAAAATTTGTCTTGACATAAAAGGGAATGTTCTAGAAAGCTGTGATATTCTAAATAAGGCAGCAAGTTTCTGGTCACCAGTTCAAGCATGGGCAACAAAGGGTTAGCAGGAGGCTTTGGGGTAACCTCAGAATCCTCCTGAGCTGGGTGTGGAGGCAGAGGCAGAAGGGGTATGAGTCCCAGCCGAGATTGAACTACACAGAGAGTTAAAGATCCGGCTGAACTATATAGAATAACCTGCACCATAAAACAGGAGCCAACAAGATCGCTCAGTAGGCAAAGCTGCTTGCTACCAAGTCTGAAGCTTCCAGTTCAATCCCTGGGTCCCACGGGGTAGAAGAAAAGAACCAATTTTGTAAATTGTTCTATGATTTCTACACCTGTGCTGGTCTCCTCCAATAAATGAAATTCAACATTGGCAGAGCAAACTGGCCTAGCATGTGCAAGGCCAGGGGTTCAGTGATTTGGGGGACACTCAGGAAATATATTCAGTTATGAATGGTCCCTCCCACAGCAGCGGACTTGGCTGGTCACCATCCACTATCAGCAGATGAGTAGTCGGGGCCTGCACTAACAGCTCCCTGAGGTCTGGATGACTTCCTCACTCACCACTGTGACTTCCATTCTCATTAGAGCCTTACAGGGCACATTAGCCAGGCCTGTGCATCCTGACGGCAGGGCTGCAGATGTACTCAAGGGCACAGTGCATCTCACATCCCACTTAGACCTCCTGCCTGATACAGGAAGTGTCTGATGGAGGTTCCACTATTCTGCCAAGCTGCTTGCCTGAAGAAGTCCTAATTTTTCCTCTCAGGTTTAGTAGCCAGGAGTAAAAACAGATGTGGACTGTGGCTGAGCATTGCCATGCCACATGGCTAGTGTGACGTGAATTGGAACAATTGCTGTTACAGCCACTCAGCCTGAAACACACAGGCAGGACTTCCTGCGGGGTACCAGCCTCAGGCCTCCATTTTGGCCTCTGCCCCTCAGTTTCCAATCTTCATATCTTTTTCCTCATCCACTTATTCCTCCAGCAGGCTGCCAGAGTTTGGCAATCACATTCCTGCAAATGTGAAAACTGACAAGGAGCTGGGCGTCAAAATTAAACAAAACACTGAGACCTGACTCTGTTTACCTACACTTCTGTTGTGCTCTGAAGTCCAGTTTCAGAGAGCAGAGAGCCTGTTTCTGTGTCCCAGGCTCTCTGATGGGGAGACTTGGAAGAAGATGAAGGCCGGTTTCCGATGACATCATGTGCTAACTAGATCTGCTCATACCATCTTGGTGTGAAAACCTCAGTTCAGTCCCCTAGAACCAACCACATTTAAAAGGCCAGGCTCAGGTGCTAGACAGATGACTCAGCACTTAAGAACACTGGCTGCCCATCCAGCAGATCCAGGTTTGATTCCCAGCACCCACACAGCAAGAAGCAACTTTTGTAATGCCCGCCTCTGGTCTCCATAGGTACCAGGAATACTACTTGTACACAAGACACATATAAAGACAAAAACACTCATATGGATAGGAGAGAGAGAGAGAGAGAGAGAGAGAGAGAGAGAGAGAGAGAGAGAGAGAGAGAGAGAGAGGGAAGAAGAGAAACTAGAAGCCACACATGGCAGCATATACCTCTAATCCCAACACTAGGATGTCAGAGATGGGTTAATTGAGGGTGCTTGCTGGCTCCTCAACCTTTTCAAATAGCACGATCAAGCTACAAATAAAAACTTTATCCCCCAAACTAAGGTGGAGGCCAGAGAGATGGCTGAGCAGTTTAAAGCACCAGCTGTTCTTTCAGAGGACCTATGTTCAATTCCCAGCAACCACATTGTGGCTCACGGCTGTTCATAATGCCAGTTCCAAAAAATCTGATGCTCTCTTCTAGCCTCTTTGGAAACCTTATGCATGTGGTGTATAGATGCCATAACATACCCATACATGTTAATTAAGTAAAATCTAAAGTGGATAGTGACGGAGGGCACCTGATATTGACCTCTGACCTCCACATGCACTCTGACAGACATGGACATACATCCCCAACACACACAAGTTACATGGTAGGCATTTGTTTTCATTTATGTGCCTGTTTGCTTAGACAAGGAAAATATATCTTATCCATTGCCATCTATGGAGAAACCCAACCCTCCCCAGCCTTCTGAGAAGCACATGTAGGTAGGCAGGCCCAGTTGATGCCTTCTTCTTCCCACACTGACCTCTCCAGTGCAGAGACAGCAGGAATGAAAAGCCTGTAGAGGCTGATTCGCCCCAGTCATCGAAATTTGATCTGTGTAGAATTCCACTTTGCCAGCGTGGAGAAAAAATAAATGCTAAATATGAGTCTTGACTCCACACTTGACAATTAATATTTTAGTAGGGCATTTCTTTATTACAGGGCACTGCCACATGCCTCTAACAGATAATGAAGAAAGTAAGGATCTTGTATACCCATTCCACAGCCAAGCAAACTGATAGACTGACGAACAGCATGTGGCTCAGAGCTATCAATGCAAGCCCCTCGAACACTAACAAATAAAGAGGAAATTACCAGTCTCTAATTCTAAGTGGCCCAATGTGAGTTCACAGTACTTTTAAGATGTACTTTATAATGCATGCATGTGTGTGTGTGCATGCACATATTTGAGCACAGTGCCCAGAGAGGCAGAAGGGGACATCAGATACCCCTGGAGCTAGAGCGGCAAACTGCCCAACGTGGGTGCTGGGAACTAAACTCAGGTCCTCTGTAAGAGCAGCGAGTTCTCTTGACCACTAAGTCGTCTCTCTAGCCCCTAGAGATTTTCTTTAATGGCTTATGTATTATAAATTAATACATTAAGTATTAATATACTTCTAAGGGTTGTGTTTATATTTTCCAGACTGAAACATTTTTCTTATATTCTTAAGGGAAACAATGGTTTTGGGAGAAGGGGTAAAACATAACTATAGATCACGCTATATTAAAATTAAAATCCAGAAAATATTAAAGGACCAACTGATGGGGTGAGCAGAACTTCATTTAAACAATGATGTCACCAGTCATGATGTCTCTGCACTTGAGCTACAAAGTGAGACTCTGTCTCAAAAACAAAAAACCCAAAACTATAATTAACTAAACAACTTTTTTAAAAATTTAGTGTGTGTGTGTGTGTGTGTGTGTGTGTGAGAGAGAGAGAGAGAGAGAGAGAGAGAGAGAGAGAGAGAGAGAGTATGTGTGGGTACCTGCAGAGGCCAGAAGGTGTTAGATATCCTAAAACTGGAGTTAGTGGCTTCTCATTATGAGTGCTGGGAAGTGAATTCTGATCGTCAGCATAAGCAGTGAAGTGCTCTTGACCTCTGAGCCATGTCTGCAGCCCCCAGTTAGTTGATTTTCACAATGTCATCTGCAGTCACTCACAGAGAAGGCTCAGAGGGAGTTGGAAGCACGCTGGCAAGCCAAATGTTTGAAAGCATTCACCTTTCTAAGATCCAGCCTGAACCTCAGGGGTGAAGTCTGTTGGCCCTTCCCAGAGACCATTCCAGCCGACTTCAGACTAAACTCTGCCAAGAACTGAAAGCCTTCTACTTCGGATGTGGCTGGGGACTGAACGGAGAACATCTGCAGATGCCAGACACAGTTCACAGGCTCCCGCTGCAGGTGTGTAGGCAGCTGCTTCCTGCAGCTGTCCCAGCCTTTCCCCCACCAACCCCTCAAACCACCAGGGGTTCCCTGGAGTTACTCCTCACTACTCAGAAACCTAGGACTGTTTCTGACTTCCTGGCCCAACTCCACAGGAGACAGCAGAGATGCTGGGGCAAAAGAGAAGAGGGTGTTGGCAGAGAAAGATACATGAATCAGGTGACGAAAAGCCCCAGAAAGGGCAGAATGAGAATAGAAGGAAAGCTAGTGTTTGACATTTAGGGCATCAGGCAATTGTAGCAGACACTGCAGAAATAAACCAAATAAGTGAGCATGCAAATCCCCAGGGCCCAGTCCAGGGAAGAAATATCAATGATGTAATGTGTCCAAACCAAGGGGACAGATGCAAATGAGACATAGTGACCCAGGTGCTAGAGAACTGTGCACATTACTCCACATGGAGTTGGGACATTGGGAGGCCAGTAGGAAGGCTTCCCAGAGGAGGTGGCACCCTGGCTGGGTTTAGATGAGTAAATGGAAGTTGGCCTTTCTGGTAGGAGGCTCTTGAGAGAGAGAGAGAGAGAGAGAGAGAGAGAGAGAGAGAGAGAGAGAGCACATGAAATCCACTGTACTTAGCTGCTCGTTCTGAGAGCCAGTTGGAAACAGCCCCCACAGAAGGATCTGAAGCTGAGATCTGAAGTGTGACTGACAGGGGAAAGTCACTCCTGAGACAGCAAAGAAGTGTCTTCACCTCCCCCCATCCCTCCCCCAGACCCTTACAGCATCTAGGCCCAAGGAGACAGCAGAGGCAGCAGGCTGAAGAGAATAAAAATACTTGTTCATGGGTAGTTTCTCTGCCAGACTGCCTTGAATGTTTCCAAAGAGAAATTGGGGCTTTTCGACTTGAGCCTTTTACTCCTTGGGGAAAATGGCATGAAAATATGGGGGCCCTGGTATCTACTTTTAAGTTAAATTGGGCCTGATGTATCCAGGGCCTTCATGAACCAAAAGAAACAAAAAACAAAAAATAGGTCAGGCCTTCAGGGCTGGAGTTCTGGGAGCTGGACAGAGGAACTTAGAACCACCAACTAGTGAGGCTGTGACCAGGACACTCCCAACAGCTAAATACATCCCCTCTGTGGGTGTGGAGCTACAATCATCTTTACAAAAACTACTTCATTCCTATACCATCCTGCTGTGACTATATCACGGTACCTGACTGCTCACATGGGCATATGATGAGTATGTCCATCATGGCTTGGAAAAATGTGACTGTGACATCATTTCAGCACCAAGTCTCTTTTAGGAGAGTTGAATATTTGTTTCTGCCACTTTAAGGCTAGCAGGCTTGCTAAAGGAGCCTGATGAGCCAGCCAGGTTCCTTTTTTCCCCAATGTGACCACCCAAGATGTAAGAAAGACTCCAAGGTTCTCACAGGTCCAGATCTGCAGGACTCTGTAACCACTCCCAGGCTCTGCAATTACTAGCAATTTTTTTAAGATTTGTTTACTTTTATTTTTTATATGTATGAGTTCATTTTGCCTACATGTATGTCTGTGCACCATGTTCACTCAGTACCTGCAAAGGCTAATAGATCCCCTGAAACTGCAGCTACAAATTGTTGTGAGCCATCATGCTGGTGCTCGACCTAGAACCTAGGTCCTCTGGAGGAGCAGCCAGTGTTCTTAGCCACTAAGCCATCTCTCCAGCTAGAGTTGAAAATTTCTTAAGTCTCTTCTTGGGTATCTTTTTTACTTATATATCCTCACTAGCTGTCCACCAAATCCCCTTCCAAAATGCTAAGGAAGCATGAAAATGGAAGAAAACAACCCCATATCAATCCAACATACCCAGGAGTGAGACTAGGGGAGAGACCAGGGGGACAGGTCAGAGCAGAGTTCACACAACTGTGCCACAAGGTGAGGCTCTGAGGCTCAAAGGCACAGATGGCCTCTCCAGGAGCACAGGGCACACACCTGGGGTTGCTGAACACAAAAGACTCAGAAAGCCAAGCTCAACAGAGCCAGCAAGATGACAGCTGACACAGACATGTCCTGGCTGCTCATAAACCACGCTGCCGATGGTAGCTTCCTGTCAGCGCTCATACTTAAACTACCACGACCCATGCCCAAACTGGCCAGTGGCCACTGTCCAGACAAGCTCTGAACAAAAGTCACTTGCTACTGACAACTATCTCTTTGTGGGAGCCTTTAGTTCAGAACAGAGAGAGGCCTGAAATCTTATTCTAAGTTCGGGGCTCCTCACTGGGGCTGCCAGAGGTTGACATCCATGCCACAAAACCCAAGCTTTCTTTCACTGAATTCTACCAAAAACATTCAGATTTCAAAGAGGGGAAAAAAAACTCCACAGAGATCACAGATCTGAATCCAAGAAATAGAAATTACTATCAGATCATTCCTAGCCCCCAAATCTAAACTCTGGAATCAAAGCATCTTTTCAGACATTCAAAACATTTTAGAATTTGCAGCATTTTAGAGTTTTTAGATTAGTGACACTCAATCAACAAAATCTATTCAGCTATCCTAAAATTTCCCTTCCCATCAAAAAGCCCTCTCAAATAATTTTAAAATCTCTGTTATATTTGTTCATGTGTTTGTTTATTTATTTACTGGGGAGAGTGTGCATGCCATGGCGCGTGTACAGAGGTGAGATGATAACTTTCAGCAGCCAGGTCTTTCCTCCATCCTGTGGGTTCCAGGGACTGGACTCACACACACACACACACACATACACACGCACGTGCAAGCATGTACACATTGTATTTAGTTTCAACATTTTCAACTACACTTATTATAAAGAAAACTCATTTTACTGAATTCAACAGAAACATTGAGAAAACAGAATTTTAAACACCTCGGTCCACAAACCTGGTTCTTCTGGGTATAAATCCATTCCTGGGAACAAAGAAGCTTATTTTTCCCATTTTCAACAAACATTTATCGAGTATTCACTATAGGCCAGATACTGCCAGAGGCTGGGACAGATGACACTAGTTATGGGCACTGATAGCTTAGAGTGGCAACTGAGGCAGCAAACACAGCCTTCTGGGAGGGCCTCTGTGGTCCCAGCAGCCTGCTGGGAACAGCAACTCCTCTAGGCCTCAATGCACCAAGCAATACCCTTGACTGGTTTCCAGACCAGCAAACCAGAGGAGCCATGGCTGTAGGGAGGCTTTCTTCTAGAAGGAGTTCTATTCCAGCTGGCCAGTGGCACTCACACAGACAGAAATGCTGCCTTCTGAAAGCCCCATCACTTTACACTGAAAGCCAGTGGCCCACACTCTCTCTGCCTTTGCCCTGTGATTCTGCTATTCTTTTGACTTCGAGCATAGACTTTGTGCTTGGGATTCATTAGGACTTGAAAGACTATTTGTTCTTTTTTTCAGTCACTTACTCTAGAGAAAAAGGATTATCAGGGAAGACAGATTGGCTTTGCACAGCAGGAGTTATCAAATTATATTAACAATCATGTGGTAATTATTCTACAAGATTCCTTGAAGTAGGGCATACCTTTGTGGATATAATAATTCCCATTCAAAAATATAAAAAATTAATGATACCATTTACCTACAGGTAAAAATTCCCATCCATTACCGAGGCTACACACTCAAGCTACATGTAACGGCAAGTGCAAGCCCTTTGTGTGGCATTTTCTACAAGACACTTGGACCCAACCTCATACTTATTTGTAAGAAATGGACACAGACTTGAGGTAAGAGCCATCAACAACACTTGAGCCAGTACTCAAGCCTTCCAATTCTTGACACATTTAAGTTACATTTGCTGCACTGCCCCAGATATAATTATTTATTTATTTGCCTTGGTGTTTGCCTGGACCTGGGAACTGGAACTACAGACAGTTGTGAGCTGCCATGTGGGTGCTGGGAATTGAACCTCGGTCCTCTGGAAGAGCAGTCAGTGCTCTTAACCACTGAGCCATCCAGCCCCAACCCTAGATGTAATTTATCATAGAAATGTTCAACTATATCTATTGCATGTATGCACATATATTTGTCATATAGGAAGAAATGGCTAATAGAATTATACAATTGAAACAAATGAGGAAATGTCAGTACATTAAATATTATTGTGTATCTTTATCTTAAATTATATACGTTTCTATATTGTAATCTATTCCCAAACACTTATTTTCATTTCATCATCAGTACGTCATGTCCTCCTGGCTGGTCCCTCTCTCCCTAGCATGCCCTTGTTGCCTTGGCTGATCCTTGCCTGGTCCAGCAGAACTCCCAGTCTGTGGCACACATGCCTTTGGCAGTCTCACCCCCACTGACCATGAGCTAAGGCTTTAACAAAGGCTCCTTCCTGGCCTCTGCCTTCCTGTCCTTACACACATCTTCTTGGGTATCCAGGAGTTGCCTCGGCTTAGTATATCGTGAACGAAATGCCTCATCTCCCATTGGGTTTGGTCCCCTGTGGCTTTCCTTATCTCAGGTGATAACAGTTACATCATCTCCCTATCCCAGGTGATAACAGTTACATCATCCAGTCACTCAGGACCAGAAACTAGTACCCACCACCCAGGACTCCCTAACCTCACATCCAACTCACTAAAAAACCCTGTAAAATCTACCTAAAAACTAAGCTTAAACTACTAGCTCTGAGCACCTGGACATCAAAGGCTCCACTCTTGGCAAGCATTTTTCAATTAAGTTAGAATGATCTTTAAAATCTTGTAACCCTTCACTCGTCTGCTAAAACCCTACAATGTCTCCCCACTTTGCTCAGAGGAGCAACCTAAGTCCTTATCCTGGGCTAAAGAGCTCTGTGTGCAAAGGCTCAATGCCAGAAAAAGGGAAGATTTGGTCCTGAGCCATTAGTGAGCTCAAGACGGAGCTGACAGTGCTGATCCTTCACTGGACCACACTTAAAGGGTTACCCTGAATTCCAAGAGTATTTTAGCAAATGACCAGTGAGGATCATATACTTAGATGACAGTAACCAGAATGGAGAAGGGGGTGGGGAGGAGACCTGTGAACCAGCGTCACAAGGAACAAACAAGTTGGACGTGGACAGTAGATCAGCAACAACTCCTCTGGGTAGATTTTAATGAGTTATGGCTACAGAACAGGTTCCTTGGAAGTCCTCTGGCATGCTCAGCACTCAGACTCAAGGCTGAAAGTGTTTTTCTGTAGGCAACCATCCTTCACCTTAACATTCTATCTCAGACCTTTCTCCTATATTCCAGAGCTATATGGCTAATTATATACTTCAACTTGGCTAGGCTCTGGAAACAGCTATTTGGGTGAAGCACAAGCTTGGAGGTTATGACAAAGTTATTTTAAAATCATGGTTAGCATCCAGAGCAATGGACTTTGCATTAAACATTGTTGTGAGGCAGAACTAAATCAGTTGAAGACCTTAATGGCAAAGACAGAGAACCCAGAGAGGAAGAAATTCTCTCTCCAAAACTATTCACACTCAAAACTGCATCAGCTCCCCCTTGCTCTTCATCCTGCAGCCCTGCAGCCTTCACACTTACCAGGTCTTCTTAAAATGCACCAGGGTCCTGCTCTTGGTATTTACAATTCATGCAAATTATAGTCTCTCTGTCTCTGTCTCTCTGTCTCTCCTTCTGTCTCTCTCTCTTTCTCTCTCTTTCTGTGTGTGTGTGTGTGTGTGTGTGTGTGTGTTCTCCCAGAAGGTTATAAAACTCAGCTACATGATGAGATACTCAAGCACACCTTCGATGCTTTCTATTTATTACAGCGAACCTTGTCCCTGAGCTCCTGGGGATGCTATTTTTGTCTTCTGGTATTTAAAAGCCACACATCATTTTTTTTCAATTTCATATTTTAAATGTTTTTCTAAATTGAAAGTAAAAATCTCTGTGCTGGAACACTTTTCTTAGGGGGAAATTCATCATAGTCTTTTCCTATAGTGAGTTTACACTTGACAGAAATTAAGATGTGGCACTCAGGTTAAATACAGCTGACCTCAATTTGAAGTTCCAGTACAATGCCACCAGCAGGCCAGAGGGTCCCTGATTCGTTGTCCTTGAGACCATTATTTGTAAGTAATAGTCTCATTATGGGGTTTGCCTGAGGACACACTGGAACTTCAAGCCTAGGAAGGTTCCTATGGGGTTTGATTCGACTAGAATGCTAAAGACAATGATTCCTGGGCTGGCTTTTGTATTTCAGCTTTCTGGTCTGCACGGCTCTCCCCTTGGGGATTCTCCTAGAAGACAAGTCTAGGAAGAACAACTGTAAAATGGAGATGTCCAAGGAAATCAGCAGGCCCGTCCCTCTCATACAGGGAGATTAGCTGCTGGAGGTAAAGCATCCCCTGAAGGGCTCAAAAATAACTTTTCCTTCCTTACAGTTTATAAAAGTCCAAGTTCATCCCTGAATTAACAACTGGTTCTCAGCCTATGAGTCATGACCCATTTGAGTTTGAATGATCCTTTCATGGGAGGGGGTGGGTGTTGAATATTAGATATCCTGCATATCAGATATTTACATTATGATTCATACCAGAAGTAAAATTACAGTTATGAGGTAGCAATGAAAATTATTTTGTTGTGGGTAGGTCACAATATCACAAGGAACTGTATTAAATGGAAGGTTGAGAACCATGCTCTAAGGCATCCCTGTGTCCTTACTCCAGGCTGGGTGGCTATGAGCATATGGTACACAACCTCACTAGCCATTGGAGAACAAGGCTCTGATGTAGTTTTGTATGGTTTTAAACCCACAGGTTTCAAGACCCAGTAATCAGATCTCATCCCTCAAGGCCCTCTGCTGTGAATTTGTTACTGAAATGGGATTGCAGTAAGCTGAGCCTCAGGACCTGGAGCTGCAACTATCCTGGAAGAAGAAGATGATCTAAAGAAACACATTCCAGCTTTTGACCACTGGGCTATTGAGACAATAATCTCCAAGGAACTGGAATGAACTGGAATGTCCCTAGGAGTTGTCAGACCACCTTGCAGGAAAAACTGGAGCTGATCATGGATGATCAATGATGGATGGAACCACACCCTCACTAAACTACAGAGTTACACAGCTTTCCCCTTAATACTTATGTCAAGACTCCTCCTCCCCCCAAGACGGACACGAGGAGCAGGGGCATCACTGAACCTCTTCATTTGTTCTTCTTCCTAATTGGAAACATTGACTGAACCCCCTTTCTCTGCTTGTCATTCTTGCCTGTCTCTTTAACTGGACTACTGAGGCTGGTGGTTGATCCTACTTTGTTAAGGCCGCCGGGGTCTAGTAACATAAACATCATTAAGAACCAGACCCCTGTGACAAGCCAGCTCAGCCCATGTCATAGTGACTTGTAGCCTCACAAGGGACTGGCATGAAAGCCATCAGGATGTGACCTGGTGTGAACACTTGAAGCCCTTCTGTGGCCCTGGTTTGTGCAGCTCTCCTGGTCACATAGGAAACCTGACCATTACTGCAGCTTCATCAGCACCAAATATGCAACACAAATACAGTTACCAGGGCAACGCTTGATGCCAACTGCTACAAAGTAGGAAAGGGACATTACAGAAAGAAGACCTGGTCAAGACAAACTGACAAACTACTTGGGGAAGCCTGAAAATAAAGAGAACAACAGTCATGATTAACTGAAGCCAGGGAGGAGAGAGCAAGAGCCTAAAACCAGATCTGGGGCTCTTTGTGGATATTTGTTAGGTATTTAATAAATCCTGGGATATCAGAGGCAGCACACAGTCAAATCCTAGGCAGACAGCTCAGGAAATCCTTGATCCTTGAATACAAGGATAAACAGCTGAGTCAATCACACACACCTTTAATCCCAGCACAGGGAAAGCAGGGAGTGGGAACCAACACCCTTGATCCCATAACTCCAGAGACAGAACTTCTTCTGTTTCTATGAGTTCAAGGCTACACACCTTTAATCCTAACCTGCATGAGATGGGGGTATATAAGGGCTGTAGAAACCAGATGGAATGAGAAGCGACTGACAGAAGCAACAGGCAGAAGCGACCAGGAGTAAGGCTGAGGAGGTTGCAAGACAGGCTGGTAAGAACTGACTGTGGTGCTTCCTCTCTCTGATATTTCAGCCTTCCTCCCAATATTTGGCTCAGAGTCTTTTCTTACAACCCAAAATCATGCTACTACAGCTCTTTCATGAGGGTGTGTTATGCATATTTATTGAACCATTATGTCGTTAGTCATATATAGAATGTAAACATAAACCCTTGAAAAGAAGCTTTGTCTGGCTGTGAACTGAAGCTCCTAGAAGGACTTTGTCTTCTGAGACTAATGGACAGACTGGAATTTTATTTCTGTGCAGAGATTGGACTTTTGTATGTTCAGAAGCTAATTACTTTGTCTTGGGATAGTTTTAGCTTTTGGAAGAGTCTTTATCTGTTCTGTATCTGGATTAACACCCTGTGATAATAAATAAGATCCTCTTAGAAGCTGTTCACTTCACAGAACACCAGCTTCTCCCCCATCTCACTGTACCTACCTCTCTCTGGTGCAGCTACTATTGTATTTGAAAATGGCCTTGATTTATGGCTTCCTTGGTCCTATGCAACTATAAAAACTTAATGAAACTGCTTCCACATTGGAACATGGAATTTGGAGTAATCTAAATCTCTGTTTCTGGGTCACGGACATTCAAAATGGCCCCAGAATCAACCGTTCCCTTTAAGATGAGGGCTGTGCTGGGGACCAACTTCCTGGGCCTTAGAGTGACTCTTCAGCCTCCTCCAGAGGGGCCCAGCCTCTCTCTGATATCTCAGGCAATTTTTTTCCTCCCTCAACTCCTTTTTTTTTTTTTCCTCAGAGCCAGTCACACCAGCTTCCTACATTTAGCTCTTGAGGACTAGCAGGAAATATCATCTACCAACAACAATAAAACCTCTGCAAAACCATCACATTTTAAAACTATAGCTCACATTGCATTTAAATAAAGCTGTTCCCGAGGCAGGTAATAGGAGAATAATAGGGACCAAACTGAATCATCTACCAAGGGAAGATCTATTGGCAGGGATTTCTCCGCCACCAAGTCCAGTTCTGCCATTCACCTTTTAGGATGAAGGCTTCATTTTTTTTTTTTTCATATTTGAGGAGGGTCCTTCAGGTTTCCATATTGGCTTTGCTGCTAAATCTCCAAATGGCTTTTATTTCAACTCATGTCTTTCATTTATTCATTTAATAAACAGCCATTAACCCTTTCCTGGGCATGAGGTATTGATCTGGCTCTTGCCACACATCAGTAAATAAAACAGACAAGCTTCCCAACTGAGTCCAGTTCCAATAAAGAAAGACAAGAAACAATATCAACAGGGCACTACAGCAGGTCCTGAGTGCAGGATTTCTGGAAAGACACTATCTCCATATGCTGATGACTGACACAAACTTCAAATGACTATGGAGAATTTGGGATGTTGTTGATCCAAATATTTTAATTATAATTTCTTCAGAGCTACCTTTAGCACACACACACCCAAGAGCCATGTATTACCCACCTCTCTGCCAGATGTACCACCTTGATAAACATAAAAATATTTGATCTTCCATCAATACAATGGCTAAATATGCTATCAGCTAACATCTGGGGCCGATCTGACTGGCTGCACCCTAATCCTTAGATGTACTCATGTATTTTACAATTGCCTTCATTTATGACTTTGCTTTGCTACTGCAAAACTCCATGCAACTCCTTCCGCGTCGGAATGTGGAACCTGAGGTAACCTGGCCCTGTCTGCCCGGACCTTGGCCACTAATATTTGGCTCTAGGACAAACTATCTCCTATTCCCTTTGAGGTAAAAGCTGTGTTTTGCATCAACAACAGTACTATCAAGAAAAGGAAGTGACTGGGGGCAAGAGAGATGGCTCAGTGGTTGGGAGCGCTGACTGCTCTTCCAGAGGACCGGGGTTCAATTCCCACCACCCACATGGCAGCTCACAGCTGTCTGTAGTTCCAAGGCAAACACCACGGCAAATGAATAAATAAAGTTTAAAAAAAATCTTTAAAAAAAAAAAGAAAAGGAAGTGAGGACATGAGAGGCAAGTGAAACACTCTGAAAAGCCTCGCTCGCTATCTGAGCTGAGCCTTGAAGAAGATGGAGGATGGCAGGTGAGATGGGGACCTCCAGACAGGAGGAGACACATGACCTTGAGTATTAGAACTCTGCCTGGCCTGAGACTTCTTGAAGGTAAAAGAGGAAAACGACCATAGTCCCAGCCTTCTGGGGTTTAGTCATTTGAAGTGACACAATATAGATGAACAGGAGAAAATTAATTGTGTATGTAAGAATCTCATCAAGATATGGCTTGATGTGGGATGTTTGGGGTGTATAGACCACACTGTAGAAAAGACTTGGGTACAGGGGTTGGGGGGCAAATCAAGGAAAGGGAAGGGGCAGAAATGTCTGGAGAATGCAGAAGACCAGTCAAGCAGACGGGACTCTCTCATGACTAAACTCTGCTGATGACTATAAACTCTGCAGTGCTCTTTCCAGTTCAGATGTCTTTACTGATTAAAAAAAAAATCATTTGTAAATGAAAACTTCTTGTGAAAAGGTGGAAATTTACACTGTATTTTAATCAGTTGAGGGAAGCAAAACATATTTCCTCAGTTGCCTGTTACTCAATTCTTTTTGGATCAAAATAAAGTGGCAAAATCTGGAATGGATGAGGTCTGAGGACTTCCTCCAGTGGCTTCCAAATGGCTTCTTCCTTATACCCTGGTTGCTCTGTGAGACACCACAAACACATACAGAAACATACATGTGCTTCCTGGTAGTCGGAGAAAGCATGGACTGGAGTAAGTAGTGAGGCCTTTAACCTCTCTTTAGAACATCTCTGATCTCTGTATTTCTAAAAGTCATTCTCTGAAAACTAGGAAGGAACTCAAATGTTCTTCTGTGGATGTACGAAGACTGTTATTGTCCTCTATTGGGGGAAACTCCCCTTGGTTGGTTTTTGCTAGTTTTCCTTGTGATAATTCCGGCATGGCCTGTCCAAGCCCTGCCCTCCCATGCCCTGATGGGGTGACTGGTACTCTGATAGGGTGACTCTGATAGGGTTGCTGGTGTGCATCTGCAGACTCACTATGCAAGGGATTGTTCTCAGCAGCACCTTGAGCTCCTGGGAGACAAAGAAACCATAAACACTCCTAGCCTCACTCAGCTGACTTTGTGTTGTCACCAGGGTCTCTGCTGAGTCTGGTGCTCCATAGGGTTCAAGATCTAGAGGTGTGGCTTTGAGGTCTTAGGACCCCTGTGCCGGGCAGGGCCAGCCCCTTTGAAGACCGGTTCCACACTGCCTCCCCTTCCTCTTTGTCCCTTGAGTTCTCAGAGGGAAGATGCCGCTGCCAGCCATGTGGAAGATTCCAACCCTCCAGGAATTGCCTTGTGGTTTAGTCTTGTATCAGTGAATGTTTCATATAAATTCCTTACTAAATATTAATCCCTTTATATAATCATTGCCGATGAATAATTCCTACTATACCTTACTGCCCTACAGGTGTGCACTCCTGCCCCTCCATGCTCCCCTGCTCTCTGTCCCTGTGCACCAAGATCTGTACTTCTAAGGAGTGAACTCTGAAAACTCGAATAACAGATTTGAAGACCAGTAGGTGAAAGCAATTTGAAATAATTATGTGGCTCTGAGTTGAGAGACTGGGGACCTCATTACCCTGCTTTACACATTCTTCAGAGGCAGGCTGCTTCCTCTTTGTTGAAGAGAACAGACAGAGCTTTCAAAGCCATGGAATAATCAGCAAATCAAGATTTCCTTCAGGCAAACAGTCTGGGCATGGGTTGGAGTGGAGATGGGGGCACTAACCTGCCTGTTGTCCAGGTCAATTAAGAAGAGGACTGAGAGACTAGATCTTAGCCTACAGCAATGTATGTCCTGATCTTAGCGTGTTCACAGGCTCTTGACTTTCTAAGTGCACTAAGCATCAAAAGGTATTTAAACACTAAGTGTAAATTCTGGGCACTACACACACACACACACACACACACACACACACACACCACAACACCACACCCAAGGTCCATGTGAACTCTGCCTGTCCACTCCACTGGACTCATGCTTGGTCAGCCCTTTAGCAGGCAAGGACCCAGAACCACAGAAATCTGGGTACTGAGCAGTCACCCCTGTCTAAATGAAAACTCTAGTTCTTAATTATATTCACTTTCCGTTTCTATAGAACAATCCTTCCAGCTGAGTGGAGGAATGAGATGCTGCCTGGAGTGTCTTCATCATGAGTGAGCAGTAGCCTAATGCACTCGTGGGAAGAATTCAAAATATCCCATTAACAGGAGATTTGCAAGCTCATCTCCTTTACTCTGAGAACAGTGTTTGCATGTCATAACATGATAGCAAACATATTAATTAAAACCCAGATTATACTTCAATCATTAGGAATAATTTAGAGGTCTAGGAAATTTTTTTAAAAAGCATGAAAATGGGCCACTTAGTGGGATGCAGACAAAACCCTTAACGTTGCTACTGAATTCATTATTTGTCCTACTGCAGGAAAAAAAAAAAAAAAAAAACACGCAATAAAATCTACTTAAGGACGGAAGGATTATTTGGTTTTACATTTGAAGAGAACAGTCCGAGACAGGAACTTACAGCCAGGAAGCGGAGAGCAATAAATGTTTGTGTTTATCTGGTTTCTTCCTTTTATTCAGTCCAGGGCTCCAACCCGTGGAATGGTGCCACCTACAATTAAGGCATGTCTTTCCACCTCAGTTAACCTAATCTAGATACACTCTCACAAGTGTGCCCGTGGCCTTGTCTCCTGAGGGAATCTAGATCCTGGTGATCACTCACAGTAACCATCACAGGTCAGGACAAATATAGAATTTTAAACTGAAGAAAATTCTAAGGGCACTGAATTCTATTCCCTCTTTCAGCCAGCACTTGAGGACACTGAGGGCTAATTAGGTAGCTTATCAAGTAAAAGCCTTTTAAGAACAGAAGACCACAGAGAGCTTGCAGCTGGACAGCCTGTGAACCAAGGAGCTTGAAGTCCACAGTCAGTTCTGGGACCTGACTATTAAGCAACTGCAAAAAAAATTGGATTGGACCAAAAACTCTAACCAGGGTGGGGCAGAGAATAAGTCTGCCATCTGACACTCACAGAAGAGAGGGCTTGCCGCGGAGTGGCCAGGTTTCAGAAATGGGTGCTGTGTGTCATAGAAAGAGGATTTTTGCTGTCAAATGCCTGCTGCTGTACAGCATACTCTCCATCTTGACACAGGAGAAGGTCTGCCCCCTTCATTCGTTCCCCTTTATATTTATAATTTTGTTGTTGTTTGTTTGTTTGTCTTTGGGTTTTTTTTTCCAGTTACTGCTCAATCTGAGCCAAGATACTGAAACACACATTTGGGCTCAGTGAGGAGCAGATATGCAGAACCGTTATGGTCACATTATATTGTGGTGGAATAGTCTCTGTATGCTGAAAATAAAGGAACTGGTTTGGCCTATGTGGAGCATCGTAGAAGTGGATGGAGGATCAGAGGACAGGCAGGTAGAAGGAGGGTGGAGTTAGCCAGTCTCCATCTGACCCCCGAAGAAGAGACATGTAAGAAATCCAGGTGAGCCACAGGCTGGGACACATGGCGGGTAGATTAGTAGATACAAGAAATGGGTTGAATTAAGATGAAAGAGCTAGCTAGTAATGTGCTTGAGACATGGGCCAAACAGTATGAAGTTAATATAAGTGTCTGATTCATTTCTTTGGGGGACAAAAGCCGCCATGGGCCAGGTCCGAACCTCTGGCCCAAACGGGCCGGAAATCTTTCTACAACATTATATTTGACATTTCTGCTATTACACAGACATCCCAGGACCCAAACTGTTGAAAAGAAAAGAAAATAGGGTAATTGGTAGCTCAAGGTTTGCAAGCAGGAAAATCTTGCTCAAATAGCATTTGAGCATGTTCACAAACAAAGGAACCAGTATATGGGATCCCTGGCCAAGACAGGACAATTTGACTATCAAAACTTTAGGGGAGTAATGAATTATAAACTACTAGCAGACAGAAAATAGGACATCCAACTCACTCATTAGTGGACTCTAAACAAACAAACAAGAAAAAAGCAAAGCATGCCCAAGCTGCAAACCACAACCACTGAACAGCTTGGGATCAGAAACACCCTGGACTGACACCTTGGATCCCACTCCCCCTAGAGGAACACCTGACTCAGTCTTGATGTTGGGGGGTAGAAAACTGGATCTGCCAGGAATGGAGACTGAACTAAGCAATATTGGAGCAGTGGGACCATGGGACTGTCTGCTGCCTGCCCAGGGAGGGGATGGGGAGTTGTGGAGAAGAAAGAATGACCTGATGTGGTGGGAGGGGGAAGGGACCTTGAATAAGGATATACAAGGTTAGAAAGGATAACTTCTTTGTTAATAATAATAATAAAGAAAATAGGACATCCAGATAAATAATGATGCATGCGGCTTGTGGAAAGTCTTGTATACCACAGAACCCCAAGTACCAACTGTCAAGTACCAAAGCTTGATATCAACATTTTGCATTGAATAAATACCAGCTCAGACAAGTTATTATCTACCACTGAAGACAAATCTATCAGAAATTTTAACAAAGACCAGGCTATCTATATGGTCTTCAAGTGTCTCCTATAGCTTGCTCTTTAGTCAGAAAGAAAGAAAGAAGGAAAGAAAAACAAAGAAAGGAAGAAAGAAAAGTCATGACAAAGTGAATAAATCAGACCATACCTTATACCTTTTCTGGATAATTAAAATACCACCAGTAAGAACAGGATATAGGGTGTCTCCAGTCTGATATCCTAAAAAGGACACATTTTTCTCTTTTGTGATAACTGCTGAATTGAAATAGTTCCATCCTAGAAGGAGGATCTTAAGACTCATAAATAAACCAACTCACAAGTCCCAGAGAGTTCCTGAAACTTATCCTTCCTCAGGGTTTATAAATAGTAAGAACTGTTGGGAAGAGAGGAGACTCTATGAACTGTCAAGCAGCCTGTGACTTACATTCTCCAGGGATGTAACTTTCATGAACCATCACCCATACTGGTAATACAGCTGTGTTTGAAAAATCCATGCTCTTGTACATAGCCTTTATGTTCACACATTCCCAGGAAAAGCCATACCATTTTTTATAACATATCTCTGTTTAGATGCACAGTCTAAACACATGTTCTTTAAAGAAGAGCTGAATTTTATTTGAGAGAGAAAGAGAACATGCATGCATGTAGGTTCTGGAGTTACAGGCATTTGTGAACCACTTGGTGTGGGTTTTGGAAAACAGACTCTAGTCCTCTGATGGAGAGGTAAGCACTCTTACCCCCTAGGCCACCTCTCTAAGCCTAAGAGCTAAACCCCTTAACATTGTAAAGGATGGAGGGCATAGAAGCCTTCCAGATAAGAGACCCTAAAATTCTAATTCTGTGTCAGTCTACTACTATTCCTTATCACTCCCAAAGAAACTAGGTCTAGGTGCCTACCAGCTTATCAGTCCTTGAGGAATGATCTACAGGTGGAAAAGTTCATGTTCTTAGTGCTTACCCACCTCCCACAGTACCTTCCTCACAGTGAGTCCTGCAAAAATTAATAAGACCAGTCTTCCATCAAAAATAAGTCTACTAATCAACCACTGTCCTACATTATCACTGGGCTGGCTATGCTTCTCAACCAAGAGTAGTGTGTGTGAGTATGTGCGTGTGTGTGCATGTGTGTGCCTGTGTGTACATGTGCATGTGTGTATGTGTATGTGCATGACTATGTGTGTATATGTGTGTGTGCCTGTATGTGCAAGTGCATGTGTGTGTGCATGTGAGTATGTGTGTGCACGTGTGTGTGTGTGTGTGTGTGTGGAGTGTGAATGTGACTGTATATGTGCATGTGTGTGTAGAAGGGTTAACTTCTGCACTGTGAACCTAAAATTTTGAATATTTATCTCATATGACAAAAACATTTCTATTTTCAGCTTCAAGGTTGAGTCTTTAATGCCCTTTCCAGCAGCTTCTCAAAAACATACATTAGAAGATGTATAATACATATGAAAAAAACAACTTTCTTGACTGAGATGGCCACAGCTGATTTTAACATGAGACCTTACTTAGTACTTAGTTCATTTAGAAAATAAAATATATCAACTAATACTACTTCATATGCTTTGTGATATAGACATTATTTATCTGATAGTCACTAAACACAATTATATTTTAATCTGTTTTTCACACTGCCCTTCCTTATCCTAAGGACACACAGTTAAAGCTAGAAGAAGCGAGTAGGCATGCAATAAGTTCCCAGCAAGCAGTCTTAGGATGACGAGGTATCCAGAGCTAGCTTCATGGAGGGGGACATTCATGGCTCAGCCACTGCCCAAGCTCACATAGGCAGATGCAAGTTCTTATAAAGAACACATACAGTCTTGAATATTCTACACAGGTTTGCTAGAACTCTAATCACTGTGGAGAGGTTGGAATGTTGCAAGTCCAAGTCCCAATTAAAAAATGATCTTGGGCTATCTTAGGCTATTGATTAGTTATTGTCCTCTGTGTGTGACTTAATGGCCTTGTGACTATCACATCAGTGTCCATCAACCCCAAATCTAAGTATGTCCTCAGACAGTACCATAGCAGATATTTTCCCTCTTTGCTAAAGCCCACTGTCTGGAGGACATATTTGAGAACTATTGGTTTACGGCTCTCTTTGTTCTGTTTCTACTAAAATGTTATAAAATTGCTATCTCCTTGGAACATGTCCTTTGGGGAAAACTGAATCTCTGTTCCCAGTATTTGGTTCTAGAATAAACTATGTCTTTTCCTGTAAGGTAAAAGCTATGTTTTCATGGACACTGGCCTTGGTAGAACCAAAGTTAGGATTCATCAGTCACTCTGCTCTTCTAAACAAACCCGGAGTATCACTAAATGCACACCATTGGCAGCATGCTTTCTAGCCTATGAGTCAGTAACAAGGCTCAAATCAGTACATTTGTTTGCCACCTATATAAATAGCCCCCAAATCCTTCCTAACGGTAAGAATAAAAGCCTGTGGATTTTGTGCCAAAATAACTGTAGACAGATTCAGAGTGATGAAGAAGCTCCAAACCCAAAGGTGGTTATTGTTACATCGTAGCTACTTTTACTGGTGGAAGACCCACCAGAGCATGCAGTGTAAACAAGGCAGTT
The DNA here is from genome assembly GCA_004025045.1 of Sigmodon hispidus. Lineage (NCBI taxonomy): Eukaryota > Metazoa > Chordata > Mammalia > Rodentia > Cricetidae > Sigmodon > Sigmodon hispidus. The sequence goes on from PVIH01008650.1 coordinate 74,398, forward strand.
AAACAGCCAATGACCCCAGCATCCACAGGAACTAAAGAGGCTGTATTTAGGCTGTGCATAGCTTTGGAAAATAATCTCTGGCTTTGTGTTAGTCAGAAGAAAGGATCTGCTTGAGTGGATGAGGACAGAGGGGCTTGCAAAAGCTGCTGCCATGAGCACACTACACCTTTTAAGCAGTGGGAAATTCATTTAATAAATCGATTGAAGCCTGAAATCTAATTAAATCTAGAAGAGACATGGGTCTGAAATGCTAATAAGTTCACACTGTACAAGCGGAGCTCCTGCACTTGCCTTTAATAACACATTGCCTGAAGTGTTTTCTGTATTCATTAAGGCAACTCTGGGACATGACCTGAATCCTTTCCAAACCCAACTTCAAATGTAAACACCTTTGTGCAGGAGATCTGTCTGGCCACCTTCTTCTTCCCACAAAAGGGATATGAGAGGACAAGACATCTTATAGACCGGACCAGGATTGTAAGAAAAAGAAAACTCTGTAAAAAAAAAAAAAAAAAAAAAAAAAAAAAAAAAAAAAAAAAAAAAAAAAAAAAAAAAAAAAAAAAAAAAAAAAAAAAAAAAAAAAAAAAAAAAAAAAAAAAAAAAAAAAAAAAAAAAAAAAAAAAACCCATGTGCCTTTTATGCAGAAAATCCATGAGTGAGTGTCAGCTCATTGCTGGCACCCTAGGCTTGGGATCATTTAAATGTTCATGCTTCCTAAGACAGTCAAGGCTTCCTGGAAATGAATGTTTCAACAGTTCACCCTAAGCTGAAGCCCATCTTCAATCCTTTTAAACCTACATTTGTTTAATTGGGGATGTGAGCAACTGTTGTGGTGTATGTAAAGACCAGAAGACAGCACATGGCGGTCAGTACTCTTCTTCCATCACGTGAATACTGGGAATCCAACTCGGGTCATCGGGTGCTGTGAGTGACTATCATCTTGAGGTATGTAGCTGTGCCCACCTTGCAGAGATCATATCATTCCAGCAGGGATTGTTGATAGTTTATACCTCTTCCCCCTATCGCTTCCCCCATCACCTCCCAATCTCTATCTCCCCCAATCGTACCCAACTGCACCCTACTAACTGGCAACTCTGCATGTGGCATTGGGGGGAGACTAAAGGGAGACTCCATCTCTGTTGGTACATGGACAACCTGATCCATGCCGAGTAGGGCTCTTGGATACAGGCGTTAGGTAAGGAGCACCCACACCCCTTTAAGTAATCCTTCACATGTGATCTGTAAGGATGCCCATGGAGCTCATTGATTCTTCCGAGTGACCTTTAGTGGAAGCATGCCTGAGTTTGCCCCTGGAACCTTAGGAGAAGGGGCAGATGTGGCTTATGCCTTTCTTTGGGAAGGGATTTTAGGAACATTCAGCTCAATGGCAAGCACCCTTATCCACTGAACCATTTCATCGATCTCCTAGAGCCCACCCTCAGTCTTGAGGAACACTTGCCTACTGAAGCTCCAGAGGTCAGCTTTCCTGCTGACTCTCCAAAGCCAGCCAGGTTCCTGGTGCTGAACTCTACCTGCACCTTGGAGGAACTCTGGAACATCAGAGGTATAGTCCAATACTTCTTTATGTGGTAAGAGGATTCATCAGGACATGGCTCTGGGTTATTGTTTCCATTTCACTAAAATGAGCTTCCCAAATCCGAAAACTCAGTGCTCACCTCAGAAGTTCTGGAGCACGCCAAGCCACATATCATGCCAGGCATGCCAAGCTGCATACTATGGCAAGAAAAAGCAACACTTCTAAGCATGACAATCAGAGATTCCATCCCATCTTTATGCCATGGGTTAGCCACAGTTTAGAGTTCTTCATAGAAGACAAAGTATCAATTGTTCCTTGGGAAGCAATTGAACAGGATCAGAAAATTCTGCTTGTATCCAGGACTGTAACATTGAACATCTATCAAATAGGTGGGTTGGAATAAAGATGGCAAATGGGTCTGTAGTAGCAACACAAGCAAACACACCAAAGCAAAATCAATCAGCAGTCTTAAGACTGAAAAAGATGGCACCAACGAATGCTTTGGGGGCTGGATAGATGGTTCACAAGTTAAGAGCACACACTGCTCTTGCAGAGAATCTGAGTTAAGTTCCCAAACTCCCATGTCAGGCAGCTTACAACCTCCTAAAATTCCACAACAATGGGATCCAATGTTCTCTTCTGACCTCTGCAGGTACCTGCATGCATGTAACATACACTAACACAGACATACACACATATCAAAATAAAAAATAATGTGAATAAATAAAAAGAATTTTCCATTTGTTTATAGACTAACAGAAAGAAAAGATATAATCACCCTTAGTGATGTAGAATGCATGAATTTCCATCTCTGAGAAAATCCATTATTTATCAAATGTCTTTCTAACCAATGATATGGCCTGGAATGTGTTACACAGTGTCTCTTATGATATCTTCATCCTTATATGATAAGACTATTACACGGAATAAATCAGCTCATTCTAGTAGGGATTTTTTATTGGAATCACTCATTTTTGTATCTCAGTATTTCCTATTTTCTAGTCATGATCCGGTTGCTCACAAATTCAGAATCAAATCCAAGTCCAACCTTAAAGTACGTTCTTATCATTACAAAAAGAAAACTCGTTCTACATAGGTAGAGGCACAAGGCTCCTTTCCTAAGGAGCATGTCACAAGAGCAAGATGCCCCTTGCCCATGGTGAACAGTGGGGCAGAAATGACATCAAAGAGGATGAAATTATCCAGCTAACTTTTACTGCCCCCCTCTGCTGACCCCACGATATCCTGAAGGAGAGGTACACTACACAAGGAGAGACATAAACCTAAGAAGAGACTATTTACTTCTGACTTTGGCCTCTGAGTTGCCAACTCACCAAATGCCTTGTACAACACAGAGCTGGGGATTAGATGTGGGCACAGAGAGACAAAGGAATAGAAGCGGGGTGTGAGAGGAGATGCTCATGGGAGAGACAGTCGCCTCTGTGTGGACATCAGAGAAGTCTTCTTCCAGCATCCATCTAGGAAGTTTCTAGATTCCTGTTTCTTACATAAGGCAGAAGCCCTCAACAGCCCCATACCACCACCCAGTCAGTGACTTAGGCTAATGTGGCAGCTCCTTCCTCCTGTTTCTTGGTACCTCCAAACCAATTCTCTACCAACACAGGCCTCTACCACTTCACATGTAGTTTCTAAGGATTTGGTATGCAAGCCAACATAATTTTCCAGTCCCTTCAATCCCACATTCCATCACAGCCTCACACTCTCATCCACAGAGAAGTGTATTTCAGTCCCACCTCACTAGAGACAGGTAAAGAAAGCAGAGCCCAGTTGAAAGCACCCACAACGGTCTTGGAAAACGTTAGCTACATATTTGCAGCTACTGCTGCTGTTATGACTAGAATGTGGCTGTTTTCACAGTGTGTTCTAGAAGAGTTTCACTCCCAACACTGAATCCAGTTTCCTCATCTTAATTTGTAAGAGAATTAGATTTTTTTTTCCCCTCAGCACTTCCCTTAGAAAAATCCCAACCCTGAAGACGAGCAGCTGTCAGACTCCCCTTGCATACAAAGTCTGAATGGAAAGTCTTTTTTTCCTTCAAGCTGGCAACTTCCTCCCTCATCTATGACATATCACAATGTCTGGTGAAATGATGACTGTAATTAAGGCAGGTGTATACACTCCTCCTTCTAGATTCTTTAAAAGGTGCATTCATTTTCAATAAAATCAAAGGTAGCCATAATATTTTGACTCACCACACAAAATACCTGATGAAGAAAATCAGGCAATAAGGAAGGCTGAGAACCAACAGTGGTCATGCATGGTGTGTATCGCATCCTTCAGGTGTGGTCAGTGGATCACAGCACATACAGAAAGACCAGTTACATGCCAGATCAAACCAATGATCAGAATTTTAGAAAAGTATAATTACCTATTGAACTCATCATTATTCTCATTGCTGTGACCAAATGAATACTTGACAAGAAGAAAAGTGGGGTTTGTTTGGGTCCATGCATTTTGAGGGGCTAGATTCCATCATGGCAGGGAAACATGGGGAAAAGTGGTGAAGAGAACAGCTCATGTCTGCTACAGCAAGAATACGATATTGTTTGCTAACCTGGTAGATCAGGAGTCAGAACCACACAGGAAAGAAGGCCAGCTATAAACCTGAGTGATAGCCCCCAGTGACCTGCCTCCTCCAGTGAGGTACTATGTTCTGAAGGGTCAATAACTCCCAAAACATCAGCATCCACCAAAGACCAAGTATTCAATCATATGCACCTGTGGATGACATTCCAGATCCATTGCTTCCTCATGGATTTCCCGAGGGAACCAGGACCACAGCACATAGGCAGTCCAGCTCCAACCTGTGCCCAACACCCTGTGAGTGACATTCCAAATCCATCGAGTCACCATGGATTTCCCAAGAATAACCAGGACTTAAGCACAAGCTGTCTGGCTCCACACCTGTGCCGCCCCCATACACACCATACTTTGGTGACTAGCAACACTGATGGCCGCTGTTATCCATATGAAGAAATCCTGGTGTTCCCTGTGCCACACTGATTCTTATTCTAGAAGCCTGCACTCACAGAGCTTATCCACAACTGGACACAGAAAAATCTTCCACACAAGGAAAATGGAAAGAACAGCCATTAAAGCAAAGGGCAAACAAGGAAGCAAACAGTATGCCGGCCAACTCCATATTCCTTTCCACTTGGATCTCTGGAAGTCTGTGTTCAGACAAAAAGAAAAGAGGCTTAAAATATGAAGGAAGAAAGTGTGTTTACTGGGGCTGTTATGAGAATCAGAGAGGGAAGAGTTGGGTAAATGAAGTAAACAGGTGATGTCCAGCATCCACAGTTAGACACTGCAAATGTGTTCACCAGCAATAAGAGCCTATTGCCTGGGGCCACATGCTTCCATTTGGAACCCACATCTCCTTCCTAGTGCTGCCTTTTCTCCACATCTTCACCCACTTACCTTTCCAGGCATTCTTTACTGGAAAAGTAAAAAAGCAAAAGGTACAGTATAAATTTTAATCTATCTGGACCAATGACACTTGCTGAGCTAATACTTTGGTGTTTGCTTGCCCTGTGTCCATTGCCTGAGTGTGTGGTTGCCAGGAACCCTCACAGCAGCCTGCCAGACAAAGTACTGCTATCAGTCCATCTTAATGCCTCAGAAAAAAATAGGGTGGAAGGAAGCCACTAACTTGCCCAATCACATGAGTAGGACAGCGGAAGTCATCCCTCTTTCATGTGGCTGGACTGGTGAACAAGAACACTGATGTCTGTGAGTTCATGACTTTGCTCCACTCTGCTGACTCATGGCTTCTCTAGTTCTCAAGCGGATGGAATATTTGCTTGACCAATCCCTTCAGCACTCAGTGTTCCTAGGCCTGGCCCAGTTAGAAGTAGACCTCATGGTCACCTTTGGCTTTGTCAGGCTTACAAAAACCTCCTCCATTAAAAAAGAGAAAAGAAAAAAAAAAAGGTAAAAAGTTATTACTTCCAGGAAGGAGGGCGGAGCTACTGTATTCTCATTTCCATCCATCATCCCATTATCCTATGGGACAAGTCCTTACTTTAGAGGTAGAAGACTGGCCCATTCCACCTTCCATGTTTAGGTTTACCTAGTCTTCATTTTATATGAGCAGTGCTGGGAGACCATGGCATGTATCTCACCAGCTCCATGCCTGCCACCATGCCGTACAAGTGGAAGTGAAGCATTATTCAAAGGCAGGAGGCTCAACACCAGCAGTTCGTAACTGGATTTAACATCTATTGCACAACAGAACCAACTCCCTACCTAGAGAGCTGAATTGACCAATCTGGACAATTGCTGTCCCACTGAGAACAAGTGCTCAGGCTCCTCTTGCTGCCTAAAGATGTACTCACACAATAGAGTCCAGCCCCCACCAACCACTAACCAGATTCCTCTGGGATAACGGATGATGCATGAATTTGCCTGCAAAGACCGGAAAGTATCATAACTCAAGCAGCACAAAGTGCATGCTGCCTCAGATTCTTGAGATAACTGAAATTGACCCATAACTCACCAGCCACTGTGGGAAATCCCATCACTTTGCACATTTCACCTCTATAGCTAGAAATCAAATCAGGGGACATAATCAGAATGCTAATTTGGAACCTCAGACATGCAACGCCATCTTTAATGACTCTTGGCAAAAGATATTCATTAGAGATCTCAGCTCATCTAAATTAAAACATGAAACCTAGAGATTAAGCATAGAAATTTCAATTTCTCAGCCCCATACAACCATAGAAAACTCACACCATGGGAATACAGCTGCTCCTTGGGGCTTTGTTACATTTGTAAATATTTAAAAGAGATCCATGAAAAGGGAAACCAGGGAGAGCAGTGAATAGACCCATCAGGTCCCAACAGTGGCTGTGGGCCACCAGAATGAGTAGCAATTCCTCATGGCCAATGTAAACCATCCTGTCAAGGAAGATTATCTCTCTGCTGATGGCCAGAGTCATTCCTTCTATGATACAAAGCTTAGATTCCAACACCACAGCAGGCTGCTGGCAGGGGGTCCTGTAATTCAAAGATCACTGGAAGATGGTACAGTCAGCCAGCCTCTTGTTAGTGTAAAGTGCTGTGCTATTATTAAATAGTCTCATCATTGGCTCTAAACTTCACTCAATATCTATTTCTAGAAGATTGGGAAAATCACTCAAGGGAAAATTCCAAGGGATCTGGTGTCCATCAGCCTCCTTGGCCACCACATGTACACAGGGCACACACACTCACAAGGGCATACATAGACCCTGCAGAAGCCCCCAGAAAACATCCTTCCCAAGTACATGAGTGCAGATGGTCACAACAGATAGGCAGAGAAGCCATGCAGGTGTGAACAAGTTCTTTGGGAAAACAGCTGTGAAAAATAAGGGACTTGGGAAATTTATGAACAAAAATCCCAGGCCAATTATTAAGTTTGGAGGATAAAAATCAGTAACAGTGAAATAACTCAAAGAAAACAGCAGCCTATCACATAAAACCTTGCACAGAACAAACAAAACAAAGTTGAGAGCCAACATCTGGAAACATCTGTGGTAGCTTGCCTCATCTTGAAAAGAACTTTAGGAGATAGATATGCACATCCACCTTACTATTGTTACTGAAGAGGTAAGACAACCAGACCAGAAGGCTTTTCAAAACTGCAGAATGAGTGAATGGCAATGGGTGTTGGCCTCGGCTGTTACACTCAATTTATTTTTAGTCAACAATGTGACTAATGAAGATCTCATAGAATGTCTGTGATGATTTTATTGTCACTTTGACCAGATCCAGAGTCATCTAGAAGACAAGCCTTCAGGCATACTTACTATCTTGGATAGGTTAGCCGGGATGGGAAGAGCCACTATAAAAACAGATGGTACCATCCCCAGAGCTTGGGTCCTGGGTTGCATGAAAAAGGAGAAAGCCACTGAGCACCAGCACTCACTGCCCTTTGCTCGCTGGTTGCAGATGCAATGGGACCAGCTGCCTCCTGAACTCCATATCAAGGACTTCCATGTTGGTCTTTACACTCAAAAATCCAAATAAAACCTTTTCCTTTAAATTGCTTTGGTCAAGGTATTTTATTACAGCCATGAGACAAGGCCTGTGTGTGTCCTTCCTCACTTATTACCATAGCTTGATGATACCTCTGTGAGGGCCAGAAAGCATGCACACCATGATAAAGAATGTGTCATACCAAATGTGGCTTTGGTGAAGGAGAAGGACAGCAGCCAAATTCTCTAAAGCCAGCAAATTTACTGAACACACCAAAAAAACATAAGGAAACCATGAGACTGACCTCCACATCCCAGTAAAGCTGAACATGGTGCTCACGCAGCGGGGGAGGGGCGGTGGTGTGAGTCCATCCAGACGCATGAGCAGAGCTGGAGCACCAAAGAGCACCAGGTATTTTACGTAGAAGAAGAGTACTTGGGCCAGGGCCAGTCCTCCTAGAAAGCAAAGAGACCTGTCATCCACATCAGTAAAAGACAGCAGTCTCCTGAGACTGTCTGGCTTCCCTGCCTGCCCTTCATAGTCTTGGACATTTGCACATGGTCCCTGTTGTTCCTGTTTGGGGTAAGATAAGGGCTGCAGCCTCACTGGAAGAAGTTTATCACAAGGGGTAGGTTTGAGAGTGAAAAGCCATCTGTTTCTATTTTACTGTTTTTTGCTTATGAGCCAAGATAGAAACATTCAACTTCCTGCCCCAGGGTCACACTGCCACCTACTTTCCTGCTGGCCCCATCATCATGTACTCTGACCCTTTGGAACCCTGAGCCCGCAAAACTCTTTCTTCTATAAGATGCTTTGCTGCAGTGTGTCATCACAGCAACAGAAAAGTATTCAACAAAAATGAGTTCACCTTTCTTATTGTCACAGGCAAGAGGACCTCTTTGAAAGCCACAAATTTTTTTAAGTAAAAAAACAGTTTGCATGTGTTTGTGTGTGAGAGCATGTATGTGCCACAGTGCACGTGTAGAAGGCAGAAAACAACTTTGGGGAACTGGGTCTCTCCTCCACCAGCAGCTCCAGAGATTGAACTCAAGGCACCAGGCTTGTGTGGCAAGCACTTTTTCCAACTAAGCCGCCTTGCAAGCACACAAGGCATGCTTTCACAGGCAATAAAGGAAAAAGTATGAAAAAAATACCCATTTCACTTTAAAAAAAAAAAAAACTATGAGGATGGGGCATCCTTTACATGTCCTTTCAACACCCGAATCCATTCACAATCCAAAAGTCAGATTAGTGAATATCAGAGAAGGCGTCATACATATTACATAAGAATATTAGACCACACAGCTGCCTTGGAAAACAGAGGGAATTACTCAAACAATTAGTCACAGAGTCTCCCTATGTTCCAGAAATTCCAGAGTTTGATCAGGAATGTGTTCCTTCTCTCCCTCTCCTGGACTGGGATTACAAGAGCCTCTTTTCATGTGGATGCTGGATATCACACTCAGATCCTCATGTTTGCACAGGAAGACCTTTACCAACTACTATACCACTTCTCCAGTCATTCCGGTCACTTTGGGGGATGTGTTTACATATCATGGAATTCATCCATTCAAAGCATGTGATTCAAGTTTTAACATATTTACAAATATGTGCAACGATCATCACTTGCCAGTTACAGAAAATTTAATACTTCAAATCTTATCCAGGCAAGAGGACTCTGGTTCCTCCTTTCTGTTTCATGCTTACTCTGAGCCAATTATGAATGGCTGCTACCTGGAAACAGATTCAGGCTGTCCCAGATGACATTTTCTACCATGGAAAGAGTTACACAAATGTATATAATCACAGAATACAAGAAAGTCATAAAGTAAGGTGGGTCAATAGAAGCAAGCAGTCATCACTTCTCCCATGGCATGCACTTACAATCCCAGCATACTGAAAGCAGAGGCAGGCAGACCCCTGGAGCTCAGTGATCAGCCAGCCCAGTCAAATCTTGGAGTTTCATCTTCAGTGACAGACCCTTGACCTCCAAGGTCAATTAGGTTCCAGGACATATAGGGTATTTCTTAAAATGTCTTAAAGGTCTGACAAGTCACGTGTTCTTTTTACTGGGGATTCTTGAAGACTCCACTGAGGAGACTCTAATCAGTACACACTCTGCAAACAGGGTATTAACACAGAAGGAAATGCACTCAGTGTTTTCAAGCAGGGCCTTCCACTCATTGTCACCATATAAACAAATTTGGAAAACAATCAGGGAAGGTTACAGGAGCCCAATGACCCTTGAGGACCAGAACCTTGTAGTTGGAAGTTTCTTTCCTGCCAAAAACTCTCAAATACTCAGCAGCTGCTTCCCAAATAATTGACTGAGAGGCTTAATATTATAGTAGATGTAAATGATGGGACAGTAGCTCAAGCTTGTTACTAACTAGCTCTTACACTTAAACTAACATATAATTCTTATCTATGTTTAATCACATGGCTTAATATCTACTCTCATCCTGCTTCCTCTGCATCTGGCTGGTGACTGCATCTCTGTCTTTCCTCTTGCAAGAATTCTCTTAGTCTGGTCACCTCACCTATACTTCCTGCCTGGCTACTCACTAATCAGCATTTTATTAAACCAGTATCAGTGACAAATCTTTACAGTGTATAAGAGTATTATCCCACAGCAGACCCTCAACTGGCCTTATCTATAAAAATAAAGTTGATTTTGCCTACCAATCATTTATAATTCCAGTTCATTGGTACCTGATGCTCTCTTCTGGCTTACTCAAACACAAAGCACACACATGGTACACTACATACATGTAGGCAAACACTCATACCCATAAAATAAAAACAAATTTTTAAACTTAAAAAAAAATGGTAGGATGGCTTCCTGAGAATTAACTCTCAATGTTGACCTCTGGCCTCCACAAATATGCACATTTTAATGCATGCACCTCACACACATACACCTACATACATCCAAACATACATACACACAAGAAAAAAAGCATGTATGTGTGTAAATATAGATACACATTAAATATACACTATAGGTGCTGGATAGTTTCTTGTCAACTCAACACAAGCTAAGGCTATCTGACAGGAAGGAACAATTAAGAAAATACCTCCATAAGATGGAGCTGTAGGCAAGTCTGTAGAGCCTTTTCTTAACTAGTGATTGATGGGGGAGTGCCCAGTCTATTGTGGGTGGTGCCTCCCTGGGCTGGTGTCCCTGCATTCTATAAGAAATGAGGCTGAGCAAGCTATAGAGAGCAAGCCAGTGAGCAGCACCCCTCCATGGCCTCTGCATCAGCTCCTACCTCCATATGCCTGCCATGTTTGAGTTCTGGCCCTGGCTGCATTTGATTATGAAATCTAATATGGAAGAGTAAGACAAATAATTTTCTGTCAAAATTGCTCTTGGCCATTTGTGGTGGGACTGTTCTCTGTATGCAGTGAATATCATTCTGTAAATAAAGGAGCTGTTTTGGCCTGTGTGGAGCACCGTAGAAGTGGGTGGAGGAATCAGAGGAGAGACAGATAGAAGGAGGGTGGAGTCAGGTAGTCTCCATCCAGCTGCCAAAGAAGAAGCATGTAGGATCCAGGTGAGCTGGGCCATGCCATGGGGCACATGGAAGATAGATTAATGGAAATGGGTTGAATTAAGATGAAAGAGCTAGCTAGCAATGTGCCTGAGACATAGGCCAAGCAGGATAAAGTTAAAAAAAGCAGTTGAGACATTTGGGGGGGAGGGGGATAAAGCCACCACAGGTGGTCAGAAATCAATTACAACAGGCCATGGTGTTTCATCATCACAGCAACAGAAACCCCAACTAAGACACAACGCACTTGTCAAGAGATAAGATATATGTGCTAAGCACATCATCTCAGAAATTCTCCGTGTGAGATGCAGAGTGAAGGTGTCTGTTGCAGTGAACAAAAAGATCAGCCAGGTGCTGATCTGAGGCAGGCTCTGCTTGGGGACAGTCTGGAGCAGGGGTGGCAACATGTTTAGAGGCTGGTTCAATGGCACAAGCTTCCACAGCCAAAGATGACCAGTCTGCAGAAGCACAGATGTCAGATGCTCAAAGCCACCCCTAGCTCATGGAGACAGGAAGCAGGGGAATCTCCTGGGCCCTGTTAGTGGGAGGCCAGTTTAGGAAGAATAGGATGCTTTGTGTCTCCGGGACAGCCTTCATTTCTGACACTGGTTCATACAGGTATCACTCTGAGGCTTAGGAATTAAAATCGGTCGCTGAGGATACACCTTTATGAGTCATCACTTGCACAAAACGTTCCTCTTTAATGGTATTTTTCACAAACAACAGGGCTAAAGAAAGGATTTCATGTGGGCGTTTAACATAACTGTGGCTGAATCTAACTGAAGATAAGTGGGGTTTCTTTTCACTCCAGTATGGATGAAAAGCATAAACCACGTGTTTTTATAATCATATAACACAAGCTCTATTTACCTGTTGGTGAATATTTCTAATAGATTAAGATGTGAGGAGGGGGCTTGGAGGTGAAAGCATTTAACCCCAGCACTCAGGAGGCAGAAGCAGAGGCAAGTAGATGTCTATGAGATTAAGGAAAGCCTGATTAGCAAGGATAGAAAATTCCAGACCAGCCAGGTCTGGCTAGTGAGAACCTATTTTAAAAAAGAAAAGATACAAGGAGGCTGGTATAATGGCTGGTAGATAAAGCACTCACTGCGCAGGCCAGGTGTGAATACCTGAATCTGTATCCTCAGCACCCATAGAAATGCCTGCATTGCAATGCACTCAGGAGATGGCAGTCGGGGATCCCCAAGCCAAGCTGGCTAGAGTAGATAAATCAGTGAGCCCTGGGATCAAGTGACAGGTCTTGTTTCAACATACAAAGTATACACATATGCAAACGTGCAAAAAATATTTTAAATATATGAAAGGATGAACTAGAATTTTCCTTGGCATTTTACTAACTGGTTTACAAACATAACAGGGAAAAGGGCACAGGGCTTTTAAAGTATTATAGTTGCATATGTCCGGTTAATTTTTTAACAACTGTGTTTGCACCTATGGATTGACCCTCTACACCTCACTCTGGATTCACAGTACCTTCAGGAATGGCATGCCTGCTTCCCCTTGACCTACAAATTAGCCTTCCCTTGTAAGATTTAATTCAAGGCTTCATGTCAACCCTAAGGATTCTGCCAGACTCTCTTGGACAGCAACATACAAATATAAATTTCTCACTCTATCCTGGTTGGAATGCATACATTGAATGAGTTCCCAGCAAGTTAAAAAATACAGACTCTGAGTGTATTTTAAGTTTTTATTATTACTGGGCTTTGTATTTAAAATATTATTTCAATTAGCAGGAGTTATTGATTTTTCTCTAACCTTATTCATTTCTTTCTTAAAATCCATGCAGAGGCTTGAATTCCATCCTTGATATCCGTATATTCAGCAAGCCTGTGGAGGAGTGCAGGGCCACCAGCTAGAGATGCTAAGAGACAGACTAAAGGCCTCACTGGGTGGGCCCAGACTTGGGGGCTCCTGCCAGTTTCATCACAGCATCACTTATCTTTGGCTTTCTCCTGCCACCATGCCCAGCCTCTCCTCTTCTTAGCAAAACCCAGTTATCCTTCAGAGCCCAACCTCGTCTTAGTCATTTAACAACTGTTACTGAGAACTGACTCCTTGTTGTTCCCCGAGGAATACAGCAGTAACGAAGCACCTGCCTGTGGAGCGGTAGAGGACCATAAAACAGAGAGGTGTTAGAACTTACATCACCCAGCTCAGAACATCTATTTCATACTGTGTGCTGATATCCCAGGCCTCATTCTAGATGCCTGATATACATGAATGGGTGTTCATGCCTTCCTGGGGCTTACACCTACCAAGAACCAACAGGAAAAGAACATGGAAGTGAATTCTGCATGGAAGCAGAGGGCGGTCGGGTGGCAGCAGCAGCTGAGTTCCTAGCCAGCAGCAGTCTTAGTGAGAACCATCCTGCTTGTCCTGCCAAAGGCTGCAGGTTCAGCTAATGTCTGACTGCACCAAGAGAGCCCAGAACTACCTAGATGCGCCCAAAGAAGGGCCAGACTGGCAAAAGGAAGGAAGCTGTTTTGAGCTGGAAGGGGGAAGCTGTTTTGAGCTAGGAAGCGCTGAGATGGTGATTCAGATCAGGTACTGGGACCACAGACAAAAAATGCAACAAGAAAATACCACAGGGGAGAAGGAAAGGATGCTCCAAAATGTGGAGATGGCAGGGGCTGCTTTTTTAACATGGAGTCAGAGTAGTCTTAAGAAAGATTGGCTGCCACAGTGAACACTTGCAGGGGGTTAAAGGTCAGCTGCACAGCCCCCTGCCTCCTCTCAGGCTCTCACGGCACTTATTATAGTGTATTCTGTCACAGACTGTAATAAGTGACTAATATGAACATTGTCCTGTGACTGTCACATCCGCCCACAGTTATATATACACACGCACAACCATCCAAGTAAATCACGAACTCTTCCAGCTCAGAAATAATGCCTCATACCCTCTGCATCCCCAGAGCCTAATATCGGACAGATAGCTTGTGCATCATCAATGCCACCTTGGAAAGCAGCTAAATGAGTGAGTTGCTTACAGCACAGGACCTTCCTGTGCTGTACTTCTGGAATCTGTATTGACAGCGTTGCCATCAGTTCAAAGGGCTGAGTTCCTAGTGAGTCTCAGACCCACTGTCAGATGAATTCTCTGTGGATTTGCTACTTTATATTCTCAGTACAAAAAAGAATGCAAGCGGGAAGCAAAAATTCAACAGAAGCCCTGCAACCCCGCTACTCCGTACTCAAGTGGTCTAGCAGCAAGCCACTGCGGACCCTCGGCGCCGCCAACTCAGCTTGTCCTGGAAAGAATTACAGCTTCCCCATCCCCACAAGAAGCCTCAGGATGGCAGGAAGCCAATGTTAAGTTCTACAGAGGAGAACGCTGGCACAGAAAGGGCTCGGCTCAGCTCCCTGGAATCCAGTCCTTCCCCAACCACATACCTGTGGACTCAGCCTCTCTTTCTGCAATTACCCTACTGCAATTTTAATTGGCATAAAAGCAGCTAGCAGCCAGCTTCTAGCTCTAATGTGTCTCTTCCTCCCTTTCTCTCTCCCTCTTGCTTTTTTCTCTTCCTCTCCCTCTCTCTCTCTCACTCTCATTTCCTTTCCTCTCCTCTCTGTCCCTCCTCCCCATCCCTCCTCCCTCCTCCCCTCTGTCCCTCCTCCCTTG